>JBBPDC010072446.1:0-10600 GCA_037974485.1 Hemigrammopetersius urotaenia
CACACACACACACACACACACACACACACACACACACACACACACACACACACACACACACACACACACACTCAAGTAAACGCTTGAAACAGAAGCTGTAAATTAGCATTACGAATTAATCAATCAAATCATACACTAGAATAAAAACTCTGAAATTACCTGCCATATTAACAGGTTTGTCATAAATAAATACATTTTTGTAATACAAAGTTGATTTAAATATTAAACTATTTAATGAAGGATGCTTTCTAGATATTTTAAGATTCAATATTTAAATAATGCTGTGTCTGAAACCTGCAATGCTGTACGTGATGAGCATGTTTGATTTGTTTTATACTCCTTTGTAGAGAGGCAACTACACAATACTGTATTTACATGACAAATGTTCTTAAGACACAACACTCTTCTGAGCATGTTGCTCATTTCATCAGTTCCTAAACACTGACCAGACGCATGTTTCACGACAGCCTAAACAGTCCTGTTTAATGTGATTGAGTGCAGGTACGTGCCATATTTGATAAATATTATTGGACCAAGAGTTTCTAAAAGTAGTTTTCAAACTGGAAACTTTTGTCTGTGTCAGAGTACTGTGTTGCATGTCGTGTGTCATGGAAAGGCCATAAGTATCAAGATATTTTTTTCCACCATATTGACCACCACAAACTGGTTTAATTTTATTAAACTTTCTTTCCCTATTAGGCTGCAATTCCAAACTTCTGAACAGCAGTGTATGGCCACAAAAAGGTTTCTCTTCTTTTATACAAGTTGATAAATTCTTAACTTTGTGTACAAATTCAAAACACACTGGTGTTACTGTACAGCCACTGTTTGACTTACTAAACTGGTACCAGTTCCTATACATACAATTTCTTTTAGATTTTTAGATTTCATCTACCAGTAACATCTTCAGTTAGGGCTGGGCGATTTGGCCAAAAATCAAAATCTCGATTAATTGAACATTTAAATTCGATTACGATTAATGAACGATTATTTTATTTATTTATTTGTTTGTTTGTTTGTTTATTTTTGCCCTCATAGTTCACTGACAAGTTGCTCAGTTGTCTCAGTGTTTAAGCTCTCGACATGTCGGCGGAATAATGTAACATAACGGAGCGAGGTCACGTGACTCCACACACAGTAGTGTTTTTAAAGGGAAAGTAATCGAAATAATCGACCTGGGAAAATTTGATCGATTATAGGTTCTGAATGTCGATTTCGATTACTTTTCGATTAATCGCCCAGCCCTATCCTCAGTACTGATATCAGTATCTGTTAAATTTTAACAAGCCCCTCCATAATTATAGTTGCCAACTGTGCCAATTACGGTCATGAATAACTTCATATATATTCACAACTACAGTTCAAGACATTTGAACATCAACGGGAATCAAAAATCATCAAAACCCTAACACATTATGTTTTGTCCCGTTCTGCATTACTGAGTGAAACTGGGAAGGTCTTTCTGTGTTCTCTTGATGGAAGGGGGGGGAAAAATTTGTTTTCTCCTGGACACTAGTGCACAGGGATGTAATCTTTAGAGGAGTGAAAGTCGTTTTACTAGAAGACAAGAATAGTGTCTTTTAAAAGGTCTGGTAGGATCAATCTTTAATATGACCAGAGACATGGACTAACAAGGTCGGTTTTGATTGCAGGATGAATTTAAGTGCATTAAGACATGGTTTGGTCTTGAATTTTTGTCTTAAACTTCTGTACGTCTGCTGTATGAAAGGTCCCAAACATCTGGACACACTGAATGATTGAGTAATTGTGCTTGCAAAAGTTTGGACAAAAGTACGACTTCCCCGGTGTGTACGTGTGGCCGACTTAACCAAGTTCACTTGTACATCTGCGGAAATACAGTGATATCTATTAGACATCCAAAGTTCAGCAGCCATGACAGCAGACCTATTTATAACCAGGGTGGGGAGGTGGGGGGGGGGGGGTCCTCTATGTTTGGGACTAAAGGTTCACACGGGGGAGGAGAGGGAAAGCTCTGCCTCTTACACTGTTTACACAACATTCGATAACGATACAAGGTGCTCAGAGCGTAACTCTCGCTCGGAAACCTCTGGGAATGTCAGTTATTGGAAAACTCTCATCAAGGATGAAGCAGCAGCAATAACAGAACTCTGAACCGCTTGCAGTGCGAAGGGCAAATGTTACACTTTGAGGCGTCACGAATCTCAGTGTCTGGCAGAACATCAGACATTAAACCTCCAGCCGATCCCATAGGGGTCTACGAGTCACAGCAAATGGTAATGCAATGTAATCCTGTTGCCACAGAAGCAGATGTGGTCACAGACACGCATCCCTTAGAAATGTGAGGGAGGTTTATACTGATTTTTACAATTGATTATAACACACACACATGACTCAAGTTCTACAGCAAAATATATCAGTGATCAACTGATTTGCCTTGTATATTTTTCCACTCACTTCAGTCACTGAAGGAATGACGGTCACCAGATATCAGTATCGGGCCACTTCTCCTGACCACACTGTTTAAAATCAAACATACAAACAAAACAACCCCTTTCCTCCAACTCATTCGGTGACTATCAGGACTCCAGCTTGGTGGTAACAAGTCACATGTACATTACAAGGGGTCAAATGGCATCAGAATTTACCCAAATTACAAATGCAGAATGGATCCATTAGCCAAGACATTTGAGCCCAAAATTAGACCCACCAATAGAAGAGGTCACCATGCAATCGGCACTTCTGCTCTATGTTCTTGAGAAACCTTGCTTTGTGAACAACCCCAAGCCCGTAATAAGAGGAGACAGACCAAACTGACATTACTGTAGGACACATAAAAGTTGTAGTATGTCTGTATCCAGCAGGCGCTGGTTAAGCATGCATTTTGAAGTAACCAAAACTTCTGAAACCGTTCATCTCAGAGCTTTGTGTGCAGAAACAACCACTTCCACACAAACACACACAGGTCATTGGACAATCTTCACTTTTGCTCTTAGTTAGCTTATAACACACAAACACACTCTAGACTACAAGTGTCAGGGCTCAGGACGAGTAGAAAAAGTATACCAGCAAGGAACTCATTGACTTGTATATTTCTACACTCACTTCAATCACTGAAGCAATGACAACTGTCACCAGATATCAACTACTGGCCACTTATCCTGACCGCACTGTTTAAAAACAAACAAACAAAACAACCCATTTCCTCCAGCTCAGGACACCAGCTTAGTGGTAACAAGACATTACTATATGTAGTCAGGGGGTCAAGTGGCATCAGTATTTACACAATTTATACATGGATCCATTAGCCAGTCCATTAGAGCCCAAAACTAAACTCGCTAAACAGTCTTCACTCTTAGCAAGATTATAACACACACACACACACACTAGACCACAAGCCTACAAGTGTCAGGGATGGCAATGAGTATTCAGTTCTGATTGTTCAGATAAAAGATTCGCCTTGTATGTTTCTCCACGCACTTTAATCAGTGAAGCAATGACAACTGTCACCAGATATCAGCTACTGGCCACTTTTGCTGAACGCACTGTTTAAAAATAAACAAACAAACAAAAATAATCCCCTTCCTCCAGCTCATTCAGTGACTACCGGGACCCCAGCTTGGTGGTAATAATGCACACGCATTACAATTGGGTGGTCGGTCTAATTTAAACCGATCCGACAGAGGTGGAAACTTCTGCTCCAAGTTCTTCAGAAACCTTGCTTTGTGAAAAGACCCCCAGTACTAGATAAAGGGCAATGGACTAAACTGACTTTAGTATAGGTCACTTGAAAGTTGTAGTGTAGTTACAGGAGGCCCTGGTTAAGCATGCAGGGAAAACCTCTGATCAAGCATGCCCCGGTCAAGCATGCAGTGAAAACCAAAACTTCAGAAAAAAAGTTCATTTCATTTCGTGAGCAACTCCAGCTCACTGAACGCCTCCACACATAAACACACACACACACACACACACACACACAGCAAGCATGTGGAATCAGCTGGGCTCGTTAGCGTAAACGAAAGGGGGCTGGCACGGCGTAGCACGCGCCGAATCGCGAGCCCAAGCTGGGAGCAAAGGAGACGAAGCGTAAGAGAAAGACTTACATCCTCGAAGAGGGAGCCCACGTTGGCTGTGACCAGCATGACTCCCGTGCCTTGCGATGTCCTCGCCATAACTACTGCAGGAGCGGAGAACCCTGGAGAACACTCGCGCGAGGAGGAGTCAGACAAGTCTCGAGAAGACGTTCGTTGGGAAGCCCAGGCGACTCTTGCTCATAACTAACCGTGTGTGTGTGTGTGTGCGTGTGCGTGCGCGTGCCAAAAGGGGTCCTTCTCTGCCGTGGAGGTGCACCTACACTGTCACGCTCACAGTCATGGCAGGAGAAAGAGAGAGGAGGAAAAAAGTTTGCTTGTTTTTAATCCACAGCGAGCGCCAGCCTGTGCGTCATTTCAGTGGAGCTCCTCGCGCCCGTCAGCGCCACTCGGCCCCGGCCGCGCGCAGCCTGCTCAGGAGGATGGGCTCGAGTCCTGCACCGTCCTGACGTCACGCAGCCGAGGGGAAGATGCAGCTCTTTAAAGGGCAACGCACAGTTACACAGTCTTGCGTGGACAAAAGTATTGGGACACACCTCCTCATAATCGCATCTTCTTATACTACCTTTTCGGCCTAGTCGTTAGGGAGTTGCTCCTGCAATCAGAAGACAGTGGGTTCGAATCCCAGGGCTGTTAGTGGCACCACTGAGGTTCTCTTGAGCAAGGTACTGTCCCCACACCCTGCGCCCCACGCGCCCCTCGTTGGTGGCAGCACACTGCTTCACTCGGTGAATGTGTTAAATGCAGGGAAAGAATTTTACATAAAGATTTAGCACCCAGTACTCTGGTTCCTCTGGTTCTCACACTGTACTGGAACTTGATTGTGTCCTCGTATTGTTGGGATAAAAGCATTTTAAGATTCACTGCTGATCCTAGTGTTGGTTTATGTATAAAAAATGTTTAAAAAACTTTTGTTCTGATTGGCTACTCAAATCTCAGTCTGAACACTCCTTATGTCCTCAGTGTAAGTGGGCAGAGCTAATTTTCATGTAATTCATTAAATACATAGTTTATATGTAAATCACTTTAGATATGAATGACTTTAGATTATTTAGATACTGCAATCTGAGTAAAGGAACACAACAGACCAATAAAATAACTTAAATAAACTTTCTTGCACTACACTCGCAAAAAGATTTAGCCCTTTTCTATTCCAGCATGACGCTGCCGCAATGCATAAAGCAAGGTCCACAAAAAGTAAAGTGTGTAAAGTGCCCATATGTGAACACAGCACAGTGTGAAGAGCACAAAATAGTTCTCTGCATTTAACTCATTGGCCAAGTGAAGTAGGGGGCAGCCAGGAACCCAGCACCCTGAGAGCAGTGTTTGGGAACTGTACCTTGCTCAATGTTACCTCAGTGGTGCCACTAGCAGTCCTGGAATTTGAACACACAGCCTTCTGATCGCAGGGGCAACTCCCTAACCACTACGACACCAGCCGCCCTCGAACATGGATAGATGGAAGAACTTGACTGGCCACTTCACAGAACCTTACCTCAACCTCACCCAAACACCTTTGGGATAAACTGGAACGGAGATTGTGAGTCAGGCATTCTCGTCCAACGTCTGAGCTCATGAATGCTGTACAGAATGAAGGGGCACAAATTCACACAGAAACTCCAAAATCCTCCAAGAAGAGCGCAAGCTGTTGTAGCTTCAAGTCCCTTTTAGAGTAATGGTCAGACGTCCAAATACTTTTGTCCATATAGTGTATATCAGCAGGGACGAGGCAGCCTGCCTTCCCCCCTTAATTCATCAACCCATCAGAACTACAGTGGAGGCAAATCCTGATTCAAATTTAACAGCATTAATGTATTTCAGGAAAACAGAAACCATAAAACCTATTTTCCATTCATCCCAATACCTGCGCATTCCAGTTAAAGGGCCCAAGTTTTAATCACCTTTATTTTCTGTTTCCTGAGATTAACTTCTGATCCATGTGTCAGTTTATGTATCAGTAAAAAAGCTTTTGTTTATACCTTCTGTTCGGATTGGCTGTTCAAATCTTAGTCTGAACACTGAGTCCAAACGGGCAGAGCTCATTTATATGCAAATGCATTGAATACACTGTTGATATGTAAATATATTTTAAAGCGCCTATTTTTTATTCTTCTTAGCGTGGAACTGAATGACTTTAGATTATTTCGACGCTGTAACACAAGCAAAGGATCACAATAGGTCAGTAAAGTAAGTCGACTATTATTTTTATAGTTGAATACAAATATGGCTTTATCTTTATAAGTCACTGTGGAAACATTGTGTGATCACTGAGCAAATAAATAAAATAAACTTTTACATGGAAAAAAGAGTAAAAGAATGGAATAGTCAGAGCCTTACGCATAATACCTGACCTGACATGCATAACGCATAATACCGGACACCGTCCCATGTTTACTAAATTTACCCTGGAAGAGACTGGGGATATGTTAAATACATTGTTTATATATAAGTATATTTTCAATCACTCTTTTAGTCTGAAAATGGTTTAGTTATTTAGAAACAGTAACATGAGCAAAGGGAAACACAACCGGCCAATAAATAATGTGACACCTGTGTTTGATATTACCTTACACTTCCCGTGCTGCAACAAGGGGATGGAGAAACCTCTTTAAAAATCACAAGAGTGAGAGATTGTAGAGCAAAGAGCTCGTTTGCGCTCCTCTTAAGTTCCTCGCATGAAAGCACATGTGCCGTTTGTCATGGCAGCAGAACAGTAGCTGAACATGCTACTCGGAGACCATCTTTGGCTGTATGAATCAAATGTGTTATATTTAAAGTGGGTTGCCATAGTGACGAAGGCCCAGAATTGTGTAATTGATGAGTAAGAGGGTTGGATCTTGTCACTGTGCCTGTACTAGGCTATACCGTGCTCGTAGTGACCAGCTGATTTCCTACTTGAGCTAAAATAGATCAGCAACTAAATCAGCATATGCCTGCCTTTGGCTGGAATGACAACATATCAAAGGGAGAGCAATTTAACCCTCTGGCCCGCTTCGTTTTTACTATCAATTCAGCTTCTTCATGGCCACTTTTGGCCAATTGAAAGCCATGAAAACTACGTTTTTAAAATACTTTTATTTACACTGTTAAATCATAATCAATTTAGGTTCAAATGCTTTCATTCTAAACTCAACACTTGAAAAAAAATGTAATTCTTAGTGGTTTTTACCAGATTATGTCATTTATCCATTTTTGGTCAAGGGAGCAGTTTTATATAATATTTTATATAATGGCCATATATGTATATATAAATGTTATATATTTTTTTTTTAAATTCTATTTTTGCTACATAACATTTTTAATTAGCTCGCTTGACCAAAAAATGGATAAATGACATAATCTGGAAGAAACCACTGAAACTACATTTCTCAAGTTTAGAATTAAAGCATTTGAACCTAAATTGTATGATTTAACAGTGTTAATGATAAGGATTTAAAAAATGTAAAAATTTCAATTGGCCAAAAATGGCTACGAAGAAGTCAAGTGTTCAAATTGGATATATGGAGTATATTATTGATATATTTAATTTTTTTAATAAGATCTGAAAAAACTCCAGACCCTTAGGAAATGTAATACCATTTGCATTAACACAGATAAAATGGTCAAAAAAGCAAGTGAACTGGACACAAAAGACCCACAGGAGGAAAAGAGGGTTAAGATGTTTGCATTTGGTAAGATATTGGGTTTTTTTTGTTTCACTGGTTTGTTCCACACTGTGGATTAAAAAATAGTATTACTTTTCAAGTCAAGTTTGTGTTTATTGTCATTTCTACCATATATATACACAGTACATAGTAAAAATGAAACGACCTTCCTCCAGGACCTGTTAAGCTAGATATGCTTAAAATATACTAAACATACATATTTTATCATCTCTTCTGTTGCACTGTAGTCCACCCTGTCCGAGGTGTGCCACTCGGCACTCAAGACCTCACTGAGCTGGTTCAGCTGGGAACTGGCGGCTTTTCACAAGTTGTGAGCATTCCATTTGTGTTTCCACAAATACATACCTTACAAAATACATACCTGTTCAAAGTTCATCTGTCAGGGCTCAATACCACAGAGAGCAGAGACATAAAGTAAGAAACACCAGTAAAATGGATTTACAAAGCACCTTTTACAGATAAAGGTCACAAAGTGCTGAACAATATGAATACCAAACTGTAAAACCAAATAAAAAACAAAAACAGGCAAGAAAATATATACCATGTATATGTACAGTATGTACAGTATATGTATGTTTATACTATATATATAGTAGTGGTGTAACGGTACACAGATGTCACGGTTCGATACGTACCTCGGTTTTGGGGTCATGGTTTGGTACAGTTCACGATACAGCAAAGTTAAGCAACAAAGTTCTAAAGAATGAGGCTTGGTTTGTTTCGTTTATTTGAAATAAACAGCAGTGTATTGACCAGTAAACACACACTCTTGCTTATTACGCAAGTAGGTGGCACTATTGCACCACACTACGACCCAGGTTTATGATTTACTTGAGCCTTTTGGTCCCTCTGTGATTCCATATTACTTCAATCACGTCTTCTCCGTCGTACCGTGTATTCTCCCAAAGACATCATGTACCGAACCGTGACCCATGTACCATGACGGTTCGGTACGAATACATGTACAGTTATAGCATATATATTATATGTATACTGACACACGCATCTACAATACTGTCAGCTTCAGGAGAATGTGCATGGCATCCCAACCAACATACTGTACATGTGTTTGTATATTTGTACATATCAGCAATGAAGCAATGACACCTTCAATTGAACATGCCTGTAACTCCTAGTCAACAGTTACACAATCAGTTTCTCTCACTGAAGGTTAGCCTGGTTTATTGGCCCGTCTAGTGTCATTCCTTACCATGTGATGTTCTACTGAGGCTGTTCAATACAGGGGCTTAAAGCGATAATTCAAAATAATCTACTTTACACTATATTTTCTCCTCAGCTCAAATGGTCAACCAGCCAGAACATGTCTAAAATTCACTTCCTTAGTTTCACACTCAAGCTGTTGTAGCGTGTACAAGGCTAATGCATCAGAGACTTATGAACACCAATTAGCAGTGTGCAAAAAGCATGTACACCATTGCAGAATTGCTGCCAAGCATAAGCCATTCAATTGGGATTGGACAGGGGGTTCTGGGGTAATTTGCTCTTTAAAGTTGCTACCCCGTGATCCATATCAAAGTTTCTCTCCCTCCTCCACCCTGAGAAAATTACAGACAGAACGTTCTGCTGTTTTCTAATGTCAGCTATGTTCGGATCATATTAGTCCCGTAAGGATACACTTTGTGATTTTCCAGGCAGATGTTGCCCCGTTTGTTGTGGGAAGGTTTATGACCAAAGCCACTTGCCATATTTAGCCTCCTACCTCCCAAAATGATGCTTTCAAAAGGTCTCTCAGCCTGATCTGAGATGGTAGAGCTAGGTCCCCACTTTCTCTGCCTTGCAAAAGTATCAGGATAAAGAAAAATCAGTCAGAACTAGTGAGATTCAGCAGACCTATTAAAGTGATGGGCAGATACAGACGCAGAGCATTCTCCATAAGACTTTTTTTATGTCACCACATGAATTTGAAGAGAATACAACCCACTATAAACTCACTCATCCTGTGATCATTTTATTGCCTTCCAGATATGAGAGTTTTATCACTGGGGGGACGTGTACACAATTTTATTACAGTCATCCCCCGGGCAAATAAATCCAATCTGAAAAGTGTCAAGTTGTCAAGTAACTGCCAATACAAACACCTCAAATACTAATGTTTTCCAGCACTTAATGACATTCTATTATCCAAAAAACTGGACGAAAGCATTGGCAAAAATCAGGCTTAAAGTACTGCTACTGCTTTTCTTTTTAGCTTTGCAATGTAAAGCCTTGTGTGATGATTTAGGCCTGTGTGTGCAGGATGCTAATCAGGAGCCTTCCATTACAAAACGAAAGAAAAAAAAAAAAACTACAGACACCAAGCGAATGTTGGCAGACTGAATCCCTTTAAAATAATGAAAAAACCCATAACTTTTGCTTTAAGGTCATTCCCATATGCTTCAAGACACCCTTTTAAATGACTAAATTATTCAAGATGCTTCATGTAAATATCTGTGGTCAAGCATGTAGCCACATGCTGTTTTAATGTATTTAGACTGAACCCTATGTTTATTGAGGGCATATCTGGAGAATGCTTCTTGTGAACCTGTATAAAATGTTATGAGCTAAATGAAAGTAGGTTGTTGAGTGTAGGATGTGGATTTCCCCGCAGCGGGATGGCCATTCCAGTGGAGAAGGCACTAACGCTTACAGCATGCCTCATTGAGATTCTGCAAAGGAGAGGAGGAGATTACCATGTTGCAGCAAGGTCCAGAGTGCCCACAGCTGTGTCTGGCAGCACAAGTGTGCGTGTGTGTGTGTGTGTGTGTGTGTGTGTGTGTGCGTGCGTGTGTGTTTGTGTGTGTGTGTGTGTGTGTGTGTGTGTGTGTGTTTGTGTGTGTGTGTGTGTGTGTGTGTGTGTGTGTGTGT
>JBBPDC010072467.1:0-10599 GCA_037974485.1 Hemigrammopetersius urotaenia
ACCCTCTTCCTATTGACAAATCAAAAGTTGGATCCAAGATGGCCGACTTCAAAATGGCCACCATGGTCACCACCCACCTTGAAAAGTTTGCCCCCTCGCATATACTAATGTGCCACAAACAGGAAACTAATATCACCAACCATTCCCATTTTATTAAGGTGTATCCCTATAAATGGCCCACCCTGTATATATGTTGATTTTTTAAACTATATTTCTACCTCAAAACACATTGGGGAGCAAAAACCATAAGGTGCACAACCTTGTAATTTAGTAGGTACATGCGGTACTCCAACTGCTACTCAGGCACATGCCAATAGTTGGCACAAACACTTTTGCATTGAGTCACAGCAAATTTGAATCGCATGTCCAATTTTCAAAATTCTTTTATTATCAACTTTTCCATACAATGACTTAAACTGCAATTACTCATAAGCCCTTGGGTCATTGCTTACCAAACTTTGTAAAGACATGCAAGGTATCACTCAAAAGCAGTACCTCAATTTGTTTCAATTTTTACCACTTGGCGGCACTATGACAGATCACAAAGTGCTTATAGCACAAAAAGGCCTCCAGCTGTGTGGCCAATGAGCTCAAAATTTTGCGTTCTGTGCCTGAAGACATTGCTCTAGCACATTCTGGAATGTAAGCGATATCATGACACCAGATCATGAAATACATGGCCGATATCAGCCAAAGTGGCGCCAAAACTTTCTATGTAGCACATGTTCAAACATGACGATGGTTTTTCAAACAGAAAATGACATATGAGACAGAGAAATTAAACAACTGACTTGCATACACTCCTGATGGATATCAACTTTAAAACCTTGGAAATTTTTCACAATTTTCTTTCTTTGCATTAATTTGCTTTATTTGAAAATTGTCTTAGGTTTTTTGACAATTGTTGTCTTACATGAATCCAAAGAGGCCCAAATCAAATAATTATCAAAAACATTTGGACTTTTCTGAACAGCATGGCCAAGACCTGTGAGTATATACATGTGGATGTGACGTAATTGACCGTAATAGGCCTAACAGTCTGATCTGCACCAAATTTGGTACAGGCATCTCAGCCACAGAGTGGGTCCAAAAATGGTAGAATAACAGGGAGCAGGGTCTGTTATTTCCTCCCTCGGGACGGGAACATTCATTTACTTTGTCCAAAAAAGAACATTAGAACATCACTCACGAACAGAGCATCCATGTAAAACCACAAACGCTCCCCGCACTACTAGAACTGTGTGATTCACCAGGTTCATTAAATAACTCGAGTCACGAATCTGAGTTCTCCATTGAACTGAATCCTAACTGAGTCCTAACTACACCATGTCTAAATTTTAAACTCAGTCACATACACATCTTATAATCATTAAAACATCAATTACTACCATAAAAGTTGCATAACTTACAGTTTCTTTGCAACACCACACTTGAGGTATATCCTATAAACCTACAATCCTGCAAAGTTGAATCCTCCTTTGTGGAGTCCTTGTGTCTGTCAGAGCCGGAAATATCCTTGCAACCGAATCTGAATTGCTCAGAGAGCGGATTAGAACTCCTAAAGCACATTGACCGAGTCATGAGTGAATCCACCGGTTAACTTCCTGTACAGCCGGAAACATGCAGCCAAATTTGAATCACTGAGAGAGAATGAGGAATGAAAACCTGCACCCGGAGCGGCCTTTTCTGGACAGGTGTCACAGTCAAGCATATGAACTGTGAGCACTGGACAATTCCACCTTCGACCGCCTGGGGGGTCATTGACCCCATGGCCTCCTTTCATGTACAGACTTTCCTTCCACCTGTTTATAGTTATCCTGTCTCACCTGTCTCCCATTCCTAATTTACTCTCTGTCTCCCCATTGGTCCCTAGCCTGGTTTTCCCCTGTATTTATAGTTTCCGTTTTCTTTTGTTCAGCACGTTAGCATACACTCACGTTGGGCTTCTTACCCTGGTCTGTGGTGTTTTATGTGGCAAATAAAACCCATTAGTGTTTGTATGGAAGTCTGTTCTGGTGTCCCCCTTCCACACACATTACCGACCGGACCACAGCGTGACAACAGGTTTGAGACCCCTGCTTTAGGAATTGATAATGGAATCAGTAAGGAACTGGATCAATAAGAAGAATCAACAATGACATTGACACTGATAATTTCTTATCAGTTCCCATCCCTAAACAAAGGAAAGTCAGAAGACAAAAGCAAGGAAGGGTTGGGGATAAGAGAGCAAGTAAAAATGAGAGACCTAGTTAGTCACCAAAATTCTCCTTGAAGAGGTGGATATTCAGGTGACACTTGAAGACAGTGAGGGACTCTGAAGATTTGATTGGAAGAGGGAGTTTGTTTCACCCCTGGGTGCCCAAGACTGAGAGGAGTCTCCCTCTTCTTTTGACCAGTGGAGGCTCAAGACAAGCTGTGCTTGAAGCCCTGTGAGGACAAGAAATGACACGTTGTTTGATCAATGCTGTTATGTATGGGGGTGCAAGTCCACTTTTGAGCTTGAACTTAATGCAAGCAAGCCACAGCAAGTCAGTGAAGGTTGATTTGTAAAGGTGTGGTGTGAGTGAACTTAGGAACATTGAAGACTAACCTGTGTAGCTTTTGTGGTGAGAAAGAGTCGGATGTTTCTGCATGTTCTGGAGATCTGGTCAACCTGTAGTGAGAAAAACAGATCTAGCATAACACCAATACTTCTTACCTTCTTGGAAGGGATGATAAACTATGGATGAGAAGGTCTAAAGAGGGTATTTGAAAGACAGAAGATGATGGTCAGAGACATGTAGAGGAGTAGACAATTTGTTGAACATGGGAAGTGAGTCCACAGATCTGCATCGTGTTGCTTGGGAGATTGAAGTCCTCGAGGATGAGTCTAGAAATGAACTCAGAAGGATGTTCAGTTCATCAACTAAGTTATCTAGAGGACCAGATGGGTGAGAAAGTACAATGATATGGAGTTTAGTTGGGTCTGTTACAGCAACAGAGTGGAATTCAAACCATGAAATGTTGAGTTGGGAGAGACTAAGAGGCATGAAATGCCATGAACTTGAGAGAAGCAAATCTGTACCCCCTCCTCTGCCTGTATTGCGTGGAGTGTGGGAGAAGGAGAAGGCAGAGGAAAGGGCTGTTGGAGTATTTGTATCTACTGGTGTGATCCAGGTTGCAGCGAGGGCCAGAAAGTGAAAAGAATGGAGGGACGCCAGTCCAGAGATGACGTCAGCCTTCCTGATGCAGGACTGGGAGTTCCACAGACCACCATGAACCACCTTAGAAGGCTGTAGAGAAAAATGTAGCTGGGAGAGGTTTCGTCTTCACTTTCTACTGTGACGATGGGGATGTATCTTCTTGGGCCAGATGATATAAGAACAGGTACAGGTGTGATGCACATTATTTATAAAATAGAAGAGAGGAAAGGAAGAATGGATAATTAGCAGAGTGTAAAACAGTGTATCATCTAGCAGACTCATAAACAGAAATCATGGCACTAAAGCTAAGGTCAGTTGTGCCTAATAGTTGGTTAAATTATAAACTTTTATAATTATAAACTTTTCTTTCATATGAGATACAGTGAGGAGCAGTGAGTATTTGAACACCCTGTGATTTTTCCCACTTATAAATCATGGAGGGGCCTGAAATTCACATTGTAGGTGCATTCCCATTATGAGAGACAGAATGTTAAAAAATTAAGGAAATCACACTGTATGATTTGTAAAGAATTTATTTGTGTTGCACTGCTGCACATAAGTATTTGAACACCTGAGAAAAGCAGTGTTAATTTTGGTACATAAGCCTTTGTTTGCAATTACAGAGGTCAAACGTTTCCTGTAGTTCTTGACCAGGTTTGCACAGCAACAGGGATTTTGGCCCACTCCTCCACACAGATCTCCTCTAGATCTGTCAGGTTCCAGGGCTGGCACTGAGCAACACAGAGTTTCAGCTCCTCCAAAGATTTTCGATTGGATTTAGCTCTGGAGACTGGCTAGGCCACTCCAGAACCTTGATATGCTTCTTACAGGGCCACTCCTTTTTCCTCTGACTGAGGGAAGGAGGTTGTTGCTCAAAATCTCACAATACATGGCCCCATTCATCCTCTCCTTAATACAGTGCAGTCGTCCTGTCCCCTTAGCAGAAAACCCCCCCAAAGCGTGATGTTTCCACCCCCATGCTTCACAGTAGGGATGGTGTTCTTTGGATCTTTTTCCTCCAAACATGGCGAGTGACATTTAGATCTCATCTGATCACATGACTTTCTCCCATGCCTCCTCTGTATGATCTAGATGGTCATTGGCAAACTTCAGACTGGCCTGGACATGTGATGACTTGAGCAGGGGAACCTTCCGTGCAATGCGTGATTTGAAACCATGACAGTGAAGTGTTCTACCGACAGTGACCTTTGAAACTATGATCACAGCTCTCTTCATGTCATTGACCAGCTCCTCCAGTGTAGTTCTGGGTTGATTCCTCACCTTTCTTATCCTCAGTGATACCCCACGAGGTGAGATCTTGCATGGAGCCCCAGTCCAAGGGAGACTGACCGTCGTCTTTAGCCTCTTCCATTTTCTGACAATTGCTCCAAGCTGCTTGGCAATTACCCCGTACCCCTTTCTAGCCTTGTGGAGGCCCACAGTTTTGTCTCTGGTGTCTTTGGACAGCTCTTTGGTCTTGCCCACGGTAGCAGTTGGAGACTGACTGACTGTGGGGTGGACAGGTGTCTTTAAAGAGCTCAGACAGGTGCTACTAATTAGGATTACTAGGTAGAGGTAAACTTCTTAAAGGCAGAGTAACAGATCTTTGAGAGCCAGAATTCTTGCTGATTGCCAGGTGTTCAAATACTTATGTGCAGCACTGGAATACAAATAAATAATTTACTAATTATACAATGTGATTTCCTGGGGGTTTTTTTTCCATTCTGTCTCTCAGACTGGGAATGCACCTAAAATGATTTTTAACTTGCAAAATCACAGGGTGTTCAAATACTTATGTTCCTCACTGTACTTGTCCATTACACATTCTTCAAGGCTTTAAATTAGAGGTGGGCATAGATTAATTTTTTTAACGCCGTAAATCTCGCGCAGTTAACGCCGTTACCAGCCCAGCACTACTTTAAATATTAGACAATTAATGCAGACATGCTAAGGGATCTAAATACTAAAATGCTTTAGTTTGAGAATGAGAACTGATGATCAGTCAAACGAGACATTTGCCTCTAAAAGTACTCTCACAGAAAGATAAAGTTAAAGTTGGAGGCATAAGAAAGTAACTGCTGCGTCTCAGCAACCATACCAACCAACACCATATCAACCATCTAGCAACAACCACAGTAACCATAACAACCATTCAATCACACTTCATATTTTCTCACGGAAATGTAAATATTTATTAGCTGTATTGTGGATGCAGTTGTTCTTTAGTCTTATTATTATAGCCAAAATAAGCACTGCTTCTCCTCTGAGGTCATGTCATGCTGAATTTCAGAATTATCCATTGATTTCCATAGAATTGGATATTACCTTATATGACATTGTGTGCAGTTGATAAAGGCCAAGTGTTGATTGTTTAAATAAGTGTCAAGAGATTTCTGTACAATATTGGACGAGAAAATGTTTGAGTGACCTTTAAAATGTGTTTAAAAGAGAGAGTCTGTGATGTCACGGATAAGGATGCTGGGGACAGACAAAATGGCAAAGAAACCAAACGAGGAGACACAAAGATAGAGCTAAACACACTGGATGGAGAAGAAACACCCACTATTAGTACAGTGTTAGTTTGAGTGTAAGTTATACCTTTTATCCTAAAGTGAGCTTCTCTGTTGTTATTAATGCTGTTCAAATGGGAATGCTTGTTTTAGCTGCTAGCTCTGTTAGCTTATTTGAGGCTGATCTCTATTCTGGGTGAAGGTTGTATCTATAGGACAGTAAAATATAGTAGGGTGACAGGTTACCTTAACCACTGAGTTTTGTGCAGAGAGAGAGAGAAATGATTTTTGGGGGATGGTGGATTTTGTAAAAAATGTGCAGAGATACTTGTCCATTACACATTGTTAAAGCCTTTATATAATGCAGAAACAAGAAAATGCTAAAACAGGAAAAATTCACCGTTAACATGTGTGTCGGAGAGTGTGTCTGTGATGTTACAGCTATGGAGGCCAAAAAGGGATAAAAATGGAAAAACAAACACTGAGCAAAACACACAGCTCACATACAAACATACTTGAAGACAGTAACACTCGGGTTAGTTTGATACAAAAAGATATGTCTCATTGCTTAATGTTGTTTCATTCAAATGTTGATGCATTTCCACAAGAAAATGCAAGGTGAGATGTGTGGTTTAGTTTATATGGACAAAAAAGTTTAAAAAGTTTAAAAAAGAAAATCTTGGACCATGGATTTGAAATGCAATTTTCTGATTCTGATGCTGGCACTTTAGGAATTTAGCACTTAAAAAGGCATTTAGCTCTCATCCCGAGTGATGTACATCAGTTTTCAAGTAGTCTACATCTGTTTCTTAAACCTGTAACACAACCTAAATCCAAGTCCAAATCCAAATCCAAGACTAAGAAGAGTCTTGACGCATGTCTCTTCTTTTGAGCTGTAGAGACTCAATATCTTGAAGTCTGTTTAGGAGTGTCCTGTGTGTTTTGTTTTATATGTTTTCATTCTTTTCTGGCAGAGATTTGACCACAAAAATCAATGTTTAAATTATTAAGACTCAGGCCCTGATCATCTGATCTATAAGCTGTGAACAAGTACACTGAAGGGAATATTAACAAGAACATTTCAATTCCAATGTCAAAATGTTCATTAATTTCTGGTGCAGTGTGCTTGTATCCAGAGTATTGATTGAAACCGGATGAGAGACCTTCGAGAGAAAAAATGTTAAAGTGACCTTTAAAATGTGGTCCACAACCTATTGGCTAGGTTGTACTGAAAAAAAGGATATGAGATACTTGTCCATTACACATTGAATAAGGCTTTAAATTAGGACATTTGAATAAACACATGCATTTCAATCAATTAATCACAGAAAAAAATTAATGCTGATTAATTGCACAACATGACTTTGAGCACCCAGCCCCAGTCTGGCCACAGATGCTTTGTAAAATGAAGATGAGAATGCGCTGCTAGGCCTAGTGAATGGGAAGTTCAAGTACACCAAGTTCCTTGGTGTACACATCATGGAGAACCTCACGTGGACCCCAAACACCAGCTCCATCACCACTTCCTTTGGAGACTAAGGAGAGTGGACCTTCCACCCCCAATCCTCACCATGTTCTACAGAGGGACCATAGAGAGCATTCTCTGTAGTTACATCACAGCCTAGAATGGGAATTGTGACATTTTGGATCGCAAGACACGACAGAAGATTGTGAGGATAGCTGAGAAGATCAACAGGGTCTCCCTTCTCAGAGGCATTTATATTACATTACATGCTGTATCCTCAAAGCCACCAGCATTGTGGATGACACCAGTCACTCCTCATACACTATCTTCTCACAAACTCTCTTTTTACTGACTGGCAAATGTTCCATAGCATTCGAGCCTCAACTGCCAGACTGAAGAACAGTTTCTTCTCTCAGGCCACCAGATTCCTCCATCAGAACTGAAATATAACTGTGAGAAACACGCATGCAAAGCCAAACATTCAGCTGACTCATTAACAGACTTATAGGTTTTATAAAACCAGTATTTTAAAAAGTAAAAGAATAGTTAAATTTAAAAAAGGATTTTTTTTCTGCACCATCAGTTCAAGTTGTGGTTTTCTGGTACTTTAATGCTGTGCCATTGTGGGTGCATTCTGGTTCTTACCAAGACATTCATGGATAAGGATGGCTAAAAGTATTGGTAGCTGCATTCACAGGCTGATTCTTTTTCATTTAACAACAACAAACATTGAGACACATCTCTTTTATGTAACTGAACTGAGCTTTTGTGTCTTGAAGTCAGTTTAGGAGTCTGCTGCATGTTTTGCTCTGTTTTCCCTTTTTAGTCCTTTTCTGGCCTCCATTTCATCACAGATTCTCTGTCCAACACACACTTTAAAGGTGACTTGACACAAATGTATTTAAAAAAATTATATTCTGATCATCTGATCAATTAGCTGTATATAAGCGCACAAAAAGGGTATATTAACAAATGGATCCATTGCAATTTTTCAAACTTCTTCATAAGATAAATGCCCTCAAAATTCAGCGATAATAAGCCTAATAATAATAAAACTTAAGAAGAACAACGGTGTCAAATTCACTCGGGCAAATTGTACAGCCACAGTCCTGGCATCTAAATCAGAAGTACTAGTTATTGCTTGTCTTTATTTTATAACTGCATTGGCACTACTTCTTACTGGGGGTCTTGAGGAATTTTGGAACCATTCAAGTGTCAAAATGCCTGTTAACATTTGGTGCAATGCTCATCTAATTCGATTTTTTTATTGATTTTATTGATTGTTCAGAGTATTGACCTTTGTGATGTATGGAAGGAGAGAGAAAAAGGTTAAGGCCAAGTCCACGTGTATATTTCTGAAAATGCGTTTTGGCCTTTTGTCTACACTTAAATGACGTTTTTGAAAACTCCGGCCAAAGTGGTAATTTTTGAAAATTCATACTGCGCACTCTCCTATAATGTCACAGCATGTGCTGTGTTTACATTAGGTTTTCATTGACAATGCTCGACGTTTACGAAGTACTACTGTCTAGGATCCCCACAAGCTGGAAGCATGGCATGATTTGAAGTAGCCTGTGTTAGAACCTGACTGTATATACTGGCTCTATGAACCTCTAAATCTAGATCTATCTATATCTATTTATCGCTTCTCATTTAAATAAAATAAATTATGCATAACACCCGCTACACCCACTAGAACCTTATCAGCATCTGTCTCCAGTACCAGACATCAATTTCGAGTGACTTTCATTACACGCATAACATCACACATGACATAGCGAGACCATAGGGCTCTGCGTGGATCTAGGAGACAGCGCAGACAGAGGATGGAGAGGAAGCAGAAGCGAGGCCGCAGATCCAGTGTTATGCTAAGGCTAAAGAAACAACCACACAAGCCACCTCTATCAAGCCTTTTTCTCACCAATGCTGGATCCCTGGTGCATAAAACAGACAATTTGGAATTACAACCTGATGGAAATCGTGACTGTGTTCATGACTGCTGTGTTTTGATTATCACTGAAACCTGGTTTCACCCCAAGATACCTGATGCTAGCATGCAGCTAGCAGGCCTCACTCTGCTCCGCTGGGATAGGACTAAAGTATAAGGTTAGAGCAGAGGAGGGGGGCTCTGTATTTATGTGCATGAGAACTGGTGCAACAATGGGCCAATTATATACAAACTCTCTTCCCCTGACTTCAAGTTCATGTCAAGACAAGCCAGCTTCCCTAATGCTAGGGAGCTCAGAATCCCAAGACTGTAGCATGTTTCGGCAGAACACCAGACTGGGTTAAAGTCATGTGGTGTGATTAATACGTGTTATTTTTAACGGGTTTTTCTGGGATTTATTGATTGAAATTTATGCATTAATTTGACATCCCTAGTATAAATATTTTCTAACAAGGTCGAGAGCAGTAGTATATCATAAACGCCAGGCATTGTAGATGAAAACCTGATGTTAACACTGCATATACTGTGACATCATATAAGTGGTGCACAGTATGACGTGAAGTGGCCCATTTCATTTTTCTTGTCCACGTGTAAACGCAGAAATCAAGTGGTCAAATATCACCACTTTGGCCAGAGTTTTCTAAAACCTTCATAAAACCTTCATGAACCAAAACGCCATTTATGTTTGGACATGAGACCAAAACGCTTAGAAAAATACCCATGTACGTGTGTACATGGCCTCAGAGAGCAAGAGCCTGACTGGGAATTGTGACAGACCTGCTGAGCAGAAGACAAATCCAGCTTCTAAACACATGCCATTAAGGAAACCAGACTGAATGTTAGTTTGAGTGCAACTCAGTCATATTTTGATTTGATTTCTCTGCTGTTATTAATGCAGTTTGAAATTAGTATTTTCTGTTTGTTGTGATTTCCTAATAATAATCAGTGTGTGAATGGTTCTTTTGGCATTGTTAGTTACCCAACTCAGTGTGTGTGAAGGACAGTGAGAAGTAGTAAGGTGACAGGTGATTTTTGTGCTGAATGGAGAATTTCTCTGTTTTCTGAACTATTACTCTCCACGCCCCTTGTTTTAATTTATTTTGTTTTTGAGTCGTTACTTAACTAACCCTCAGCAAAACAGGAGGGGCCAATAGGACAGCCTTATTTGGACTTTCTGTGTTTTTGGGTCAACAATGAAAGCTCCTACAATCACAATAAGCTTTATTTCATGATCACCAGTTATGGAGAGGTGTCAAACTTCTTGGAACTTTAAAATTGTGTCGTTTAAAAGCAGTGATGGGAATAACGGCGTTAAAATAACGGCGTTACTGAAAAAAAAAGTAATTTTTCAGTAACGGGTAATCTAACCAATTACTGTTTCCATCGTTACAACGCCGTTACCGTTATTGTCAATTAAATGCGGCGCGTTACTGTAATTAAGCTGTTTTCATCCGACCAGGCTCTCAGCCACAGGAGCGGCAAAGCTTTTTTCTT
>JBBPDC010072509.1:0-10597 GCA_037974485.1 Hemigrammopetersius urotaenia
CAGAATGAATGGACACAAATTCCCACAGAAACTCCAAAATCTTGTGGAAAGTCTTCCAAGAAGAGTGGAAGCTGTTAGAGCTGCAAAGATGGACCGACTCCATGTTAAACTCCATATTAACGTTTATGAATCTGGATGCAATCTTATTAAAGTCTCTGTTGGTGTAATAGTCAAGCGTCCCAATACTTTTGTTCATCCAGTGTATGGAGATCCAGAGATCACAAAGGCTCGCTAACTTGTTCCACAGTACACTGAAACACTGCTGCCCTGTGAGAGAAAGCTTCTCATGCTTCACTCTAATGAGAGATAAAAGAAGCGTCTGTCTCCTGGGACTGAATTACAGTTGTTCTAATTATAACGGAGACACTTCATGAGTGCAGTTGAGCACCTCATTTCCATTTTTACACTAATGGGAGCGATGAGAGACAGCAAGTCACTTTCAATTAGTGGCGGAGACTGAGACTGAGACTGGGGCTGCAGTAATGGATCTCAGGGCGGCTGTGGCAGGGAGCTGCTCGCGACTGATTAACAGGAAATGGAATAAGTGATAGCGTATGTCACCTGGTGAACATGGCGAACATCCCACCTATTTCCACTGTGATCACACGTTTACAGGTGTGTAAATTCAGTATTCCAGGTATGATATTCATGAAGCGCAGATAATCAGTCATTGTTTGAAATAACTGTTCTTCTGGTAACGTGATACAATGTTGTTAATTTCACTGTTAACAGTGTGAACTGTGAGAATTGAGCTCAGGAATCAACGGAAACTTATACAAACTTTACATAAAATTCGACCTACACAACCTGAACAGTTTGCCTTTTGTTCTACAGTCCTCGGCCTCCTCCACTCGGGTGTCAGAACCAGGCGTTTTTCTGGTGTTCATGGTGCGAGCTGAAATAAACACTACGGGCCGGTTTCCCAGTCAGGGATTAAGCCTAGTCTTAGATTATGTAGTGCTGGGAACAGAGATTTTCCATTGAAAAGGAAAGGGTAGTCCAAGACTAGGCTTAATCCCTGTCTGGGAAACCGGCCCTACATAATAATGTTTTCTTGGCATCAAGAATCCCACCAAACGTAAAGAAAACATTGCCACTGCATTTACATGGTTGAGGTTCTGAAGGACCAAATATGTCCCATGATTCTTATAAAGTGTTATGATATTGTATACAGTAACCCCTCAGTTTTACGCAGATCAGCATTCGCGGATTCAGTCTAACAAACTGTATTACCTCCACCAGTCTAGAGGGGGCAGTAATACACTGAAAAGTAGTCAACCGCGATAAAAAGAAGAAGAAGAAGAAGCTTTGACTGCTCCGTGTCTTGTCCTTGTATTTTAGTGTTTTAACCCCCTCCCCCCAGTTTCAACAGTTATCTCAGTTTATTTAGTTAGTAAGCTGTGCCCTGTCTAAACATGTGGGTAGAGAGTTATTTCAGCCTTTCTTTTGTGTCTTTGCACGCTGTTAATGCTAACTGCTAATGCTAATGGTTTTTTAACCAATTTAACACAAAATTATAGTGTGCTGGGATCCGATTTGGGGGCATATTTTGGGTTTACACAATAAAAATAGGCATTTTAGGCATTTTTTTTACCAAAACATAACGCGTTTTTCACTATACATGGGTGCTCTTGGAACGTAACCCTTGCGAAAAGCGGGCATTACTGTATATGTCAACATAAGCGACATTGCATTAAGGTTTTATTTGACATACTTGTCACAAGTTAGCACAGTGTTCTTAGAATACATTTATTTCTACATACGATTTAAAATAAAAATGTACAATTCTGGAGTGTCTTGAATGTTACTGCAAGGCATTAAAAGAGAAACCATTTAGTTTCTGAGTACAGTCAAGGCAGCTCTCCTACAGGGGATACAGAGTCTTCAGCAAATCAGGTCCTGACTGCATTTGCCTGGAACAGTAAAGTCCCTCAGGAAGACTCCCACGCCAGATCAGGACGATTTTTAAAACAAGAATGTCGAGGCTTAAGAACAGGGATCCATGTTTCAGAGCAGAACTATCCACAAAGACGACCCTTGGACAGACTTATTACTGCCCCCACAGATTTAGATTGTTTATTATATTGTATTGTCCATTGTTCATTTATACACACATATACATATGTATATTCATACTTATATTTATAATTATAAATAGTATAAACATATATTTACAAAAATACTTATATACATTTAACATTTATTTTATACTTATAAATATAAATCCATATTACGTATTCATATTGCAGATTGTATATTATTGTATATTATATTTGCTCAGTATATTGTTCATTGTATCTTTAATATTGTTGTTGTGTTTTATACTGTTGTGCTTGAGAGACACCATCTACCGGAATCACATTCATTGTATGTGTTCGCTCACATACTTGGCCAATAAACTGATTCTGATTCTGATTCTGATCTTATTCTGATTCTGGAACTACACATTGGGCTGCAGGCATTAAACAGCGTCAAAAGAACGCGAATTTACACTTAATCAAGCGCAGTTACTGTACATGACAACAAAAACGTGTACGTCGCTCATTTATCCAGGATTCGAATGTCTGTGTGGACGCAGCCTTCTATGTCAGTATTTCCCAACCTTGGTCCTGGAGACTTCCCCTGCTCTACACATTTAAGATTTTTAGAAGTGCTCCCAACAGACCTAATCCAACTAATCAGCTAATTAACAAGCCTTTCCTGGAATAAAGTGGGTATATAAGCGCAGGGAAACGCTGTAATATGTAGGGCAGAGGGTCCTCTGTTACCAAGGTTGCAAATCACTGCTCTGTGCCTACAGGAGCCACTCCCAACCCCGGAGAAGTTCTTCAAACCTCTGCTTAATTGAGGTCACTCTCATGAGGCATTAAAGTGATGCTGGAGTCCTTTACTGAGTTTTCCTAATGAAAAAAAACTGTCACATTAGTTGCGGTAATTAGTGACAGTCATTATCAAGCTGATTATTTTCATTCTCGGCTCTTTTTCAGTTTTCTTTTCAAATTAATATCTGTTTTCAGCCAGTAATTATGGTAATTCATCCAACTAAACATAGCATGAAACAAATCACTGTAATGTGTTGAACAACAGAAGCGAAGGAAGAAAACAATGAGCCGCTCAAATCTGCATTTCAGTTAGACCTTGAGATAGTTATCAAACCAGAAATTATTGTATCAGTATGTTGCACATACAAAAATGTATGGTGACGTTTTATGTGTTGCTGTTGTTTTGGATAGTCAGAATGTTTCTTTGATGTTTTAAGTTAATGATCATTTGTTGCTTTGACATAATGACAAGCTTCTTTAAGATACAGCATCATGCATGCTGTCAGTAGAGGGCAGTGTGTCCGGACTTTTGTGGTTTTCTCGTTTTGCTGAGCGACCAAACTGTACAACCATAAAGCAACTCTCGCCTGTCCCGTTCTTTCTCCTGCTTTACAGGTAAAATATGAAGTTATATACACGTCTTTTGAGTAGAGTTCATACGGGCGGTTAATGTATTTATATAATTTTGTAAACAAAAACATTTTTGAATGTCGCAAGCAACTTGAAATGGCACCAGCCAAAATCATTCCAGTTAGATACCTGAATAATGCAAATGGGCAAAAGGGGAAAAGACCCTGACATACGAACATTTTGCTGAGCGAATGACAGACAAGCTGTGTGCTAAAAGTGCACTTGTTCACTATGTAGGGCACTATGTAGTGAGTCAGCCATTTTGTAGTGTCCGAAATTCCAACCATCAGTTTCACCCACTAGACACTGTACACTACATGAATACACATACTGTATACCATTCATGAACTGTGTGTTTCTTTTACCGTGCCCTACATAGTGAACAAGGGTACATTTCAGACTCTACACTACTGTTATTCCACAAAAGTTAAGAAGAGGAGTGAGACGGAGGGAGGAGAGACGGGGGGAAAGCGGAGCTTCAAAAAATCGGCCCGGGCATTTTGAGCCGCGGTCCGGGGATGGGTGTAGTTCGCGATCCAGGCCGGAACACGGGATTCCGCATCGTCCCAAAATTGACATCGGCCCACCAGGCAAATGCCTGGTATACCCAATGGCCAGTTCAGCTCTGGTAGTGTCCCCTGGACAGATCTATCTGTCCCTGTGTCCCCCAGACCCCGCCTCCTGTACGGGCTGTGTCTGAACTAGAGATGAGACGTGTGTTTATGCGACAGAGATAAAATGCTGAGATCCGGCACTATTTAAGCAACAGTCAGTAAAAACATAACATCCCGAGTGTCCGAAATTAACTAAACGTCCCCTTGTTCACTAGTTATCCCCCTATATAGCAAACACTTTGTAGTGAACGAGTGAACAAGTGCACTTTTCGCACACAGCTACCGTCTCGCCATCTATTTGCCATCATTCCACCAGCACCATAGAAAGCATTGCTCTTAAAGATCTGCCTGTTCTGCAGAGGAAATAATTCAAAATACATTGTGGACAAATGAGCATCTGACATCAGTTAAAGCAATATCAGTCAAGAGATTGACCGAGGATTCAAAGAAAAGCACAATAAGGGTGAATTCATCAAGGCAACACTCTGTATAATCAAGCCAGGAAACTTCAAGGTAAGAATGAGATGAGAATAACTGAACTAAACAGGTTTCTTCAATTATACTCTCTACAGCAGCACTGAAATACTCCAGGAACTGATGAATGCCAAACAACATGAGGATTAATGCTCACAGCAGTTTCTGTACAGAATGATGGCACTCATACAGAAAGTAAAGCAAAAGTCACACATTACACAGCACAGCAAACTGTGAACATCTATTCATCAAGTAAAGCAGAGAGCAGCCAGTGACACAGGGTGCAAGGGTACCTCAGTGGTGCCACTGGCAGTCCTGGGATTCAAACTCATAACAGTTGGATCACAGGGGCAACTCCCTAACTACCAGGCCGGTGGATGGATTCAGATTCTAAATTTGAGGCTCAGATGGCATAAAATGTCTTTGTACTCGAGTCAAAGTCAAGTCTCAAGTCTTTGAGCTGCAATGTTTACAAACGGCGACTCTAAATGTGGGATGTTTGAGCTGTAAATGTTGAGCTCTACATGTTTAGAAGATATGCTAATTGGCCACGCCCCACAATTACAATTGGCTGTTCCTTAGCAGGGGGCGTGACTGCATGCTGTGATATGTCCTCACCAACATGGAGGATTTTCCTTAAATGATCTTAAATATAAATGTTAAATATGAAAAATATATCTCTCACTCTAAATTTGAAACTCCAAAGTTAGATGGGGCTCGGTAACCCTTTTCCAACGACCCCTCGAAAACCGTTATTAGCTGAAAACCGCTCACCTGGGACAAAAGTAATGGGACACGGGGGCGAGGTGAACGGTTTTCAGGGTGTTGGAAAGAGTGCGAGATATAAATAAATAATTAAATGAAATGAACATGGTTTACGAGTTTTGACTCTCGAGTCACAGCACCGAGTCCGAGTCAAGTCTCGAGTTGTTGAGGGAAGTCTAAAGTCAAGTCACAAGTCTTTCTTTGTGCAACTCAAGTCCCTATCTCTGTGTAACATTCACCTGAAAACTGTACTGTAGCTAATACTGGCAATGTGAACAAGGAAAACTGAAGCCAATGGAAAAGATGAACTAATTGACCCAGGCAGTAAACTCCCTCCAGTCAAATGTTACAGCAACAGCAAAGTCATCTACATTCAATCCTCAGCACCAGTGTGTTTGTCAATAACCCAATAAACCAAGCATACAGCTGAAAAAGGCAGTTTGGCTGCCCTAACTGTATTGCCCATGGCCAGACAAACTGCAATCAATGTTTTGCTCGTGTTGAAGACGGGCACTATGCTGTGGGAAGCTTCCGGTAAACACTCCTGGGTCACAACAGGGTTGACAGTCTGAGACCAATAGAAGTATTCAGTACAAATATCAACAGTAGCTAAGCTACCTGGAGGGAAAGATTTGTTGAAAAGTAATCTGAGTAGGTATAATATCATCTATGGCAACAATGACACTTATCTAACAAGAAGTGTTTCTGGGAGACAGAGAACAAGATCTCACTGCAACCAATGGAGAGCTGATACCATATGATTGATGGGTCAAACTCACCATTAATTGACCTGGGCTGAGGCAATTGTGGACACAGGAGCCCATTCCTGGAAATTCACTGGTGAAGGTTGGTCGGCTGAGACTGGCAGAGCAAATCTTAGTGATGGCCTTGTTGAAGGACGCCACAACAGATGCAGCCACACACAGCATCACAGCATCAGCGTCACATTACTGCAGCCAAATAAGAAGACAGTGGAAACGAATCAGACAGACAACGTTAAGGTCAACAATATGACTCACCTGCTATTGTTGGTCAGAATGACAAAGTTCAAACGAAGCAGCTGTCTCAACCCCCTCAACCCTCTTTGAATTCTGAGCAACAAACAATAGTGAAAAAACATCTCTAATGAGTCAATGGCATTTGCTCAGGACAACCCTGACAGACAAGTGTATTCCAAGCCTCGCATTGACCACAACTCTGAGAAATTTCAGTGCAGTGCTCCTACACAGTGGTACCCAGGTCCGTCTACAAGAAACCAAGGAGTCTACCCGGAACTTATGGGGCTTCTCCACTGACTGGTAACAGCTCGGTTTGGTTCTACTCTACTCGCTTTTTTTCTGCTTTTCTATCACTAAAATCTGGTTCCTGGTACCCAGGATTATTCTTGGTACCACCTTGGCTGAGGTTCCAAGTGTGCTGAACCGATACTAAATGATTACGTGTACATATTGGAGGTTACTGCTCAGAATGTTTGGTCGCTGTAGCAACCAGTTGTAGTGGAAAACTGTAGGTCCGAAACCAAACTAATCAGAGTAGAACCGAACTAAGCTGGTACCAGTCAGTGAAGAACTCCCTTTACTGGCAAAGAGGTGGATAGTAAAATCAAACCCCCATGCTCTGCCCCAGTGGTTTGTATTCACAAGAAGGACTGAAGCTGGAGGCTGAGCATTGATGGGGTGGGTGTGGCCTAGTGGGTAGGATACTTGCCTCTGGACCAAGAGGCACATCATGGGTTTGAATCTTACCTTCAGCACCACCACTCCACACCATTAACAACTCCAGATTTTTTCAAATAGACTAATCCAATAATTAAACAAAACAAAGGCTGATGCCTTGAATTTTCTGGTAAATTTAAGTGTAGAACTGAGAGTGGAACAGTTTAAGCCGCGGCAGGACGACTCCCTGCAGTGTTAGCCTTAGCCATGTTAGCTAGCGGAGCCGTTTCAGATGCAGAGAGCCAGTTCTGTTTCTGTACTTTAACACAGACTTGCAGGTTGTGCAGGTCTCCGTGCTGTTTGTGTGTTTAGAGTGAAGGATCTCCACACATGTAATGTGTGTCTGTCTTCTCTGCTTCTCATCTCTTGTCTTGTTGTGGTCTCGTGTTTAGATTCTCCTCGCAAGTATAATCATTGGTTAAACCAAGGAGTGCATGTCCACGTAAGCCAATCAGAGGCAGAGATTGCATTGTGTACACAAGCAAGGGCAGAGAGAGGAAAAAAAACACCCCAAGTTATCCTTGCTTTTAACTTACCAGGCATTAGGCAAGTGGGGTTCCCTTTTCTGTCTCACGTACAGCCATCATCCATGTCTGGCTGTGGATATTCTATTTGATTTAGTAACAGATGAGGAGGTCAGTTCTCCAAGAGGCAGGTTAGAGAAGTTGGCCTCTAGAATGAAGGAAGTTTACAGACCTCTGAGAATAGTCAGCAGTCAAGTTCTCGGGGCAAGAGACACTATAGCTGTATCCGAAAAGTGCACTTGTTCACTATGTAGGGCACTATGTAGTGAATCAGCCATTTTTTTGTGTTTCCAACCGTCAGTTTCACCTACTAGTTAGTGCACTACAAAAAATTACCACTCGACATTCAGACACTGGACATTACATTAACACACATACCCCATCATGCACTGCAGGTTTCTTTTACTGTGCCCTACATAGTGAACGAGTGCACATTGCTCACACTGCTCACTACAGTTATCCAGCTAAAGATCCGGATAACCGGCCCATAATTACCTGGCTGGCGCCAAAATTGACATCAACCCACCAGGTGTGTCCCCTGGACGGATCTGTCTGTCCCTGTGTCCCCCAGACTCTGCCTCATGTGCAGGCTGTGTGTGCAAGACAATCCATGCCTGAAGAAGAAATGAATGGAGGTTTTCGTGTCAGTGGAAGAAGAGGATCCCTATAGTAGGGAATGGAGAAACTAGGCACAGAACACATGACAACTAACAGACAGACAGAAGCGAAATCCTTACAAATGTATCCAATGCAGCAACAGACCAGACGAGTGACCCCTCAGACAATCAGTGGACAGTCCTGTGATAATCAGGCTAGTCAGCCTCAAACCTGAAGGTCTACTCGTGAAAGAAAACCTACCCAGATGCTGACACACAAATCAATTGGCCAGCCCTCTTACCAACCTCAGACAACTTGCAACACAGTTTGTTTGTCTGTTTGTCTGACTTTTAGGAGAAAAGAGTTGAGTAAGACCTTCCCTTTAATTCTTTCTTATTGATTTGTTGAGTGCTGCCTCTCCCTAGTCTGGCAAAGCCTCTTCAGCAAAAAAACATTATTACTGTAACCCCGCAGTCTACCGCAAATTTTTCTGAGAACCAATCTGTATTTCTGTCACCAGTCCAGCGGTGGCAGTAATACACTGAAAAGTTGTCAACCGCCATAAAAAGAAGAAGAAGAAGAAGAAGCTGCAGCATGTGGCATGACCACTCTGTGTCTTGTCCTCGTATTTCAACAGTTATATAAGTTTATTTAGTATTAGTAAGCTGTTCCCTGTCTAAACATGTGGGTAGGGAGAGTTATTTCAACCTTTCTTTTGTGGATGAGTCTTTGCACACTGCTAATACTAATGTTTTTTAAGCAATAAAGTTTTCTGATTCTGATTATTTATTTACCTTTACTTTTCTTTAAGGGTAATGCATTAAACTGAGCTTAAAATGAAAATAAAATGTTCTAGGAGCAGATTTGGGGGCAGATTTAGGGTTTACACAATAAAAATAGGCTTTTTTTTTTTTTTACCATAACACAACAAAGCATTTTTTTCACTCTATGCAGGTGCTCTTGGTACGTAACCCTGCAAAAAGTGGGGGATTATTGTATTTCCAAAACCTATCGACCTCACTCTCTGCTTCAGTGTCATTACATTGTGGGAAAAGCCTCTTTCCCCCTAAAGTAAGCGCTCATTATCCTGTGACACAATAATGGCACATCTCTCCGTGGCAGAGTGCAGCGCCGTGAAGCAGAGTTTTGGCGTCTCTGTGCATCAGCATTAATGTAGTTTCCGCTTTTCATAAATCTGCTGATTTCCTTTATTTATGCTCAACCGTCTTCTCGGGCTGACAGGCAGCACCAAGCCCGGAATAATCTGTACTAATAAATTAACCTCAATTCAGCAGCTACATTTCATTTGCACTCATTTGCCCCTCGTTCTTTTTTGTTCCTGTTAAAAAAGAACATGTGTGTGTGTGTGTGTCTTGGGGGGGGTGTCTAGTGCGTAATAGAAACAGTTTGACTAGTTAATTGTTAGAATTAATGGATTTTATTTCAGCGTCAATCCCCTCCTACCTTCTCTCGTCTCAGCACAGTGTCAGAAATGTTCTACTGGTGGAATCAGCTGTCAGCCATCAGTAGGAATCCTGGCACACAAACATGTACACATGGCTGCTGAAAAATGAAGGCAATAACCACAAGCCATCAGTCAAAACCAGATGATTAGTGCTGGGAGGCTGAAAGGCCTGGGATTTAAGCACAGCTCTCTTCTAATCACAGCCTAAAATGTCACATTCACTCTCCATTTCAGATCTTTATAGCCTGGCCTACTGGAACAGCATAATCACCTCTTTTAACTGGAGCTGTGGAAAAGACTTCAGAGGCTCTAAATGTCAAGTAAAGATGTTGAGCATCTGACATAACCTCATTTACTGCCAAAGGTTGACAAAGTGAGGCCGTCTGCACATTTAAACCTCGACAGGAGGATTCAGTGTGGACAGGAACATAAAACAGAGTTGGTGTTAAGGCAGCAAGGCTGAAAATGAGACAGATGGGAGTGGATGGGAGAAATAAACCGAAGAAAAGGTCGTGGATTAGACACAAACATGCTCTGACAGGACTGATCAATGTGGTCAAAATTTGGCCTTGGGTATTTGGATGGATTCTCCAGCCACTCTTGGCGGGAAATACAGAGGAAATGCAAAGCTGTCGAGGGGTTTCCCCGGGTTAACCTGGGCCTTAAATCTTTTTTGGTCTAGACTGAAGCTTTTTTTTCCATCCGGCAGTGGAAGAATCTGTGGAAAGAAAGAAGGTGAATGTACAATAATATTAATCGACTCCTTGGGTCAGAGGTAAGCCAGTGTCCTGAATCAGTGTGAAATGTTCTTACAATCAAGCATTCCCAGACATACAGCCCAATAAAGGGCTCTCTCAGGCAGGGGCGTAGCAGCCAATTTAAAAGTGACTGCTACGGGGGGGATGTACAAGGGGGATGTGACCCAAGGGTGTTCATACAGTATAATAAATTCTAAATAGAAGAACAATGGGGCATTTTACAGCACCAAAGT
>JBBPDC010072520.1:0-10597 GCA_037974485.1 Hemigrammopetersius urotaenia
TTATCTGCCACTCCTTAAAGGCCGGGCCGTGAAAATAGTTTCTGATATTAAACCGGTCCGTGACGAAATAAAGGTTGCAGACCACTGTTAACAAACCCATTCAAAAAGGAAAAAAAGTCAGAGGTTAATACACAAGTAAGGAAAACCAGCTAAAAGGGTAAATGCCTGAGGGTATTTTTTAATATAAAGGAAAAGATGTATAAGAGATAAGTCACCAAGTCACTGTGTAGCTTCAGTGGTGTGAAAGGATCAGATTCTTCTGATGTTGTAAAGAAGGTATGTCCTGTAGACATGGTCAATGTGCAACAAGAATGACAGTTCTTCATCTAGCATGACACCAAGATTTCTTATCCTACAGTGGAACACCAGTGGACAATCCTTGTGGGGCAGACTGGGAGCCATGCCATGCTACCTGGTACCTCTGGTCATCAAGCTAGGAAGCTAACCATTGCCCCGCTTTGTCTGATATCCCAAGGCTGGAGAGAGTAGGCATGAGCCTGATGGTTAACCGTTAACCGTGTCGAAGACTGCATAAGGGTTAGGAAGAATCAGAGTAGAAGACAAGTTGGGTGATCTAGCTGCATGAAGTTCTTCTGAGATGTCTAGTAGGACAGTTTCAGTAGAGCAGGCAGCCTTGAACCCGGCCTGGTGAATAGATGTTGAGTTGATTATAAACAGCAGGTTCCATGACTTTGGAAATTAATTAAAGAAGAGATACTGGTCGGTAGTTTTTGATATCTGAGGAGTCCAGCCTGGGATTCTTTAGAATTAGTATGACCACTGCAGACGTGAAAGCAGATAGACCAGTTGTTAAGGAACCACTGATGTAGGTGATATGCGGGATTAGATCCAAGGATGTCTGGAGTGTAGTCGATGGGCTAGGGTTGAGCGGAGACGTGGTGGGTTTGCTGGATATCAGGACCACTGACACATCCACGAGAGCGAGGGATGAGAAGCCAAGATACTGGGCAGCATTGGCTGGTCTCTGGCTGGCCAGGTTCTTTTTCACCAGGCCGGGTTCATGTTCCTTGATGATTGGTGGGAAGAAGCTACTAATGTCATCAATCTTCTCAACAAAGAAAATGGTGAGGTTTTCTGGTGAGAGAGCTGGAAAAACAGGGAGAGATAGAGATTTAAGAAGAGATGAAAAGGTGGCAAAGAACTTGCGAGGGTTCCATGCTGATTCTTCAAACTTGGTTCTGTGAAGGAAGACTTTGCAGTGGCAAATTTTATATATGCATATGCACCACAAGAATTGCAGATTGAATGGTATATAGTTTTCAATCGTTCAGTAGGAAGCAGGAGTGCTACATGCCCATTGCCCATTGCCATATGTAAAGGACCACAATTGTCTTTGTATGTTCATTTTGTCTTGGGAAAACAACATATAAATAGGTCCAATTTATTCTTTAAATGTTTTCATGAATATATCGATTTGTATGTGCTTTAATGTGGTTGTATGTGAATTTGTGAATGAGCAGAATTATATTTTGTCCGGTGGGTGACACCGTAGCTGCACGAGAGGGGAGAGCTTGAAAAGGAAGCCTGCAGGTGCAAATGAGTAGAAGCTGCTTTGGTTGAGTTTAAGCTGCACAAGCTTCATCTCCAAGTTTTATACTTCATTTACATAACTAAAGTAAACGTTGATGCCTGTTTTAACGACAGAAGAAAGGATTATCGTGTCATACAGTGGCATTCCTTGGTGAGCGCAACGAGTGTTCACAGTGCTGTAAGGTACAAGATGAAATGGATTAAAGTTGATGCTGCTATGAACTCTGTATAAAAGAAAAGGAAATCTTAAGCATCTGTCGAGACTCTCTTTTGGGAACCAAGGGCTGCTACACCATATAATAACTCTGTAAATGTCATTGTATCCAGTACTTCATGCCAAAATGTTTGACAGTGACCTAGCCACATGATGCTGTGGCATTCGCTGTGACAGTTCTCACAAATAGAAACAAAATGGCACAAAAACATGCATCTCTAATTTGTGAACAAAAGAGTTTTTGGCAGCAAACAGGCATAAAGTGTGAATACCTCTATAACAACATGGAGATCATCCACCTTTACTGTATCTAAAGGCTAATGTGCCTATAATACCTGTAATGCACATACTATGAGTGCATTTTTTTGTTGCTTTCTTATATCTCAGTTCTCTGTGTCAATAGTGATTTGTTTTTAACATCATTACCATAAGGCACCTGGCAAATGGTGTCAGTCCAGCAGAAACATATTTGTTTTGTATACTATAGGGTCACTGTTTCTTAACATTCTCTAAGCATGTTAAGCTGAAAAACTCTGAAGTGGCCAAGGCACCCAAGGCATCAGCATTTTTCTGTATTGACCAATCAGGTGACAGTAGGAGTGACATGAATAAGAGACAAGGAGCAACAATTCCTATAATCTAATGATTTTACAGATTCTGATCCAGGAAAATGATACTTTCAAAATTCTATTACACAGTTGTGCTGCAATTATCGCAAAATGCAGCAAGAAACAGGCAGTGCATGTCAGCTTCCAGAAATATCTCCTGCATGCTTTCCAGTAGTAGGGGAGCGTGTATGCTCTCTCCCTTGATTTGGGGTAGCTGGTGGCCTAGCCCTGCAATCTGAAGGCTATGGGTTCATATCACAGGACTGCATGTGGCACCTTGAGCAAAGTACCAACACCACACACTGCTCCCTGGGAGATCCACTGGGAGATCCACTTGGTGAAAGGTAAAGTGTGGAGAAAGAATTTCATATTGTTCACACTTTGTGCTGTTCTGTGGTGTGTTCATGTGAGACTATGAGGAGACATTTTACTTTATTATGAAGTATCTAAAAAAGTAGAATTAAGAAGAAACATTTATTCATAAAATGAAAGCATTACAAAGACATTCTTTTCCAATTAAGTTTTTTTAATTTAAAATTTGCCTCTATACTTTCCTACTCAATATAGTTTCCTGCAGCATGTACATAAACTGAAAATGTTTTTCAGAAGCAATAAATATACCTCATGCTTATGCTTATGACACAGTTCCTAACAGAGGGCATCACATACATGAAAACAAAAAACAAAAATACTACAGATCCCATAAATTACAGACCCATCACATGCTCTCCCTGCATGTATCAGTCAAAATATACACTCACATCACAGACAACTACATAGGCTGTAAAGAACAACTGTTGATTGTTTCTGTCTTGTTAAGACAGGCTCATACATTATGGATTAACAAAACCACATACATTATCGATATCGCCATACACACAACCTGCAAAAGACACACACAAATAAAATAGACAAACACTCAGACTTGGCACATGAAATACAATGCCTCTGCAGAATGGAGAAGGTGCTCATTGTCCCCATTGTTCTGTCTTGCACTGGGGGGTATTCCACGAAACTAGATTAAGGGAAAGTCTGGCTTACTTCGAAAGGTCTCACTTATTTAAGTGGGAGTTCCATTCCATCAAAGCGGTTTAAAAGAATTCTGCTGTGTTTCCATGGTAACTTACACAAGAAAACAAGTCTGGTCCGGACCAGGTTAAAGTTCTCGCTTAGTCTAGCCTTGTTTCAAAGAATGTGGGATGTGTCGAAACAGATTCCCGATAGAATGTTCTGTCATGAGAATTCCCTGCTATCACAACTCATTACAAAAAGAGACTATGAATGTCAAATCCCTACTGCTAGTATCACAACTGAGGTTCCCTTGAGTAAGGTACCGTCCCCACAAACTGCTCTCCAGCGCCCCTCGCTGGCAACAGGCTGCTGCTTTCACATTGTTCACATCATGCTGTGTTGTCACTATAAAGGTTAATAAATACATTAAATTAAGGTAATTAAGGTCAGGCCATTTAAGCAGCGCTGAGTGAGACTGACACCTGCCTGGAGAGTCAGCAGAAAGAAGAAAGACACAAGTATGGCCTGTCCAGAAGACCTTGTGGAGGAGCGTGCACGAATAATCTAAAGGGCATTCAGACCACCAGCTCCAAGGCCAGACCGCTTAGGCAATATTGTGTAGTCCAATAGAAAATGCCAGGAGAGACTTCCCACGCCGGTGGCGGAGGAGCAGTGGGAGATGGAAGGTGTGTGAGGAACCTTTATAGAGACTTTTATTTCACAGCCAACTTGGGGTGGTCATGCCTCCACCATTCTGAATTAAAAATAAATGCTGAAAATTGAGAATTTTCTTTATTCAAAGATGTGTATTAATCAGACATTTTTAAGCTGTGGAGAGGGAACAGAAAATAATATTCCATTCAAAACATATGCCTTTGTGCTTTAAATGTGTACTTACATCCTTCTCTAGTTTCTAGTTTTCATCAGAAGCCTTTTATATTCAATGTCTAGCTTCTCCCTTTCAACATCTTACTTTATAAATGGCATATGTATCCTGCAGACAAGGGTTAATGGGTCACAAAGAAGCTTAGAATGTTGGTTATAATAAGTATGTTGGTTGTATTAAGGGATGACACCTAAGGGAAAAGAAGAGGACAATACCTTCTACATATTTTTCCCGAGCCCCTGAGGGATGATCTCAGTTGATATCCCCCTTCTATTCCTTCCACCTGAGGCTGTCCTTAAGTGAAGCTCAGTGTGAGGTCCTCAGGTGGAGCCCCCCACCAGTAACAGTGGCCTGGCTCATTTTCTTAGTGGTTATAATTACATTTCTGAATTTTGTAAACTATTGACAGCAAACTGACATTTTTTCATAAGAAGATATTTTTATATTTAGTTTTCACTTGTTGCCAGGTTCTTCCCTCTCCAACTGAGATTGCTTCTGTTGAAATGTAATAGTGAAGGATGGATCTTTCAGTCAATGAATAGGCAAGTGGAGATCAAACACGTCTAAAGCTGGGCATACACTGTCGCGGTATTCAGCTCCTGCTCAAACTGTATGACTGAATCACAGGGGTAAGAAGTTCATAGCTCACGAAGAGTAACAGCATTTCTGTGTTTGCGCATGCACTGTGTGAGAGGTTGCAATGGCACTTCAACAGTGCAAAGCCTAACAAAGTTTGATTTTCTTGCGACCATACGATTGCTGATTGGGAGCTGGTCGTGAGGTGTTAATCGATTCTCGTTACCCCATGTACACTACACGATGCATGACATGCGATTAAGGCGTAACTCAGGGTGATAGCCGAAATGGTTGCACAAGTGACAAATTGTCTCAAAATTGGCCCAAAATTGCAGAGTGTATGCCCACCTTTAGTCAGTAGGGCTGTATTTAACACGTTTAGGGTCTTTGTAGTCATGGGGTTACACATAGGCTGAAATCGAATTTTATAGACCACTGCTAAGTCACATAGATAATCAATTTACATTTAAAAGAAAGACAAAATTCAATTGAAAGTACTTTATGGAGAATAAATGTTACACTATAAAGCAAAATGAACATATGAAGCCAACAGAGAGAAGGGCCTGATGGCCTGGAGGTTCAAACTGGGAACCTTCTTGCAGCGAGGTGACAGGAAATCACTGTACCACCAAATCACGATATTCACAGATACATGACTTACGCATTTAGCCTGTCTGCTATATTCTGCCAAGCCACCACTCTGGCTTTATTTATGGCTGCATGATTGCTTTTTTTGTTATAATATTTTTGTATTCTTCTGTTGAAAAACAAAGAAAGAAGAGGCTGCATCTCGGCCATTGATTCATTTGGGCTTCTTAAATATCTAGGGTGCGTGCTCTAACCGAGCTATGCAGGTATGCCTTGAATTAGCCTTGATTGGGAAAACCTGGAACACGTTAATGGAATGACTTGAGGCTTATTTGGGAGATGGCGCTAGTTCAAGCCTCACTTTTTTGGGTAAGCCTGGCTTTCTTTAACTACTTGTGTGTCTGAGTGCTTTCCTCACCGAGATGTGCAACTTGGAAAGTTTTGGAACAAAAGTATTGGGACACTGTGGCGGTGTGAACAGGTCCCCCTGTGTGAAAACATCCAGAAAAAAAAAATATATATATATATATATATATCTATAATATATTGCCACATAAAAGCAAAAAAAGGCTAAGGATATTTGCAGATTCTGTGTTATTGTTGGGAGTGCGGTTCTCAAAAAAAACCCTGATGACTACATCAGCGTAAAACTGGGTTAGACTGAATCTGCGACTGCTGATCCATAAGTGGTACGCAAGCACGCATAGACGTAAGACCCTGGCATGAACAGCCACACCTTGAAAGAGTACAAGTACTTGGGAAGACTGATTACACCTAACAATGACATAAACCAAAAAATTACAGTGGGTTGGAAAAGGTTTGGAGAGTAGAGCGTTTTCCTGAAAAAAAGAAAATACTGATGTGCCTCAAGAGGAAGATCATGTCACACAGTCATAGACTTGTAGTCAAGACCGCCTAAACCAAGACCAAGACTACACCAAGACCAGAGGGTATCGAGACCAAGACAAGACCAAGACAAAAGGCCGCCGAGACTGTGACAAGACCAAGACCGGTCTCGAGACATCCAACTCTACACAGTCATATTACCAGCAATGACCTACGGTGCAGAAACATGGACTGTTACTAAAAGGAGAGCAAGCTGGCAGTGGCACAATGCAGCATGGAAAGAATAATACTCAACATTACACTAAAGGATATGATAATGATAAAATTATAGAATAAGAGGTAATAGCAAGATCAAACACATATAGATAGTTGAGACATGCGAGGGAAGTGGGCAGACCATCTAGCCCGAATGCAGAACTTCAGGGTGGGCAAAACTAATAACAGAGTGGACACCAAAACAAGGGAAAAGATCAAGGGATAGACCCAGGAGGAGATGGAGAGATGAAACTGAGAAGACGTGTGGATGCAGAGAGCTCAAGATAGGATTGCGTGGAGAGAAATGTGGAGGCCATCTGCCAGCAGTGGCAAGAAGAACAAAGATGATAATGATGAATGTTTAAGTGAATGTAAGTTAAATTAATGTTAAAGGGAATACTGCTGTTAAAAAGCTCATTATCTTGTTTAAAGTGTTTGCAAACTAAATGTTATTGCACTTTTGCAATGCAATTAATCACAGAAAACCATGTGATTAATTGAGATTTTAAAAAATAATAATCTTCGCCCAACACCCTTCTCTTTGCCCTGACAGACATTCAGACATTATGTGGACTTCATTCAGTCGGGATCAGGAGCTATTTCTCCAGCACCATGAACCCTTGGCCTATTTGCTCAGTCCTCTGCTGTTCAGGTGCAAAAATGCAATCTCAAGCTACATACATCAATTTCACATCCACAGGGTGGGCTTGACTGGTTGGAACAATAAGTACAAAATTAAAGAGACTAAAGAAGTAGTTGACTTCAAGTGAGCATGCCGTGATCACTCTCTGCTTAACATCAACATCTCCTCTGTGGAGACTGTCCAGAGTAATAAGTTTCTTGGTGTTCACATTGTGGAGAACCTCAACTCCAGCTCCACTGGCATGAATACCAAGCAGTAGCTCTATGTCCTGGAGAGACTGAGGGGTATTGCATGCTTGGGAACATGGACCCTGGCAAAGTTCAGCTGCACACAGTATGCATCGAGTGTGATAGCAATTTGTGTATGGGCGTGGACCTTGTGAATGAATCCCAACATTACAGCAATGGCATAGCTTTGGCCTAAAACAGAGGTTCAGTGTTTGTGGAAATATGAACACAGGAGAGTATACAGAAACAGCTGGATACACACAAGAACTCCAAGTAAAATTATCCTCATACTAGTGGATTACAAAGTACAGAATAGCAGAATACAGGCCCCAAACCTGATTTAATTTGACAGCTGATCACGCTAAGCTGCAACATTATGGTAAAGAGCCACTCAGGATTTTCTAACAAGCTAACCTTGGATTCTTCACCTCCATACGATTTCACACCATCACTCTAATTAAGAGACTCCACAATATCACAAGCCCTCTCATTAATCCCAATTTTTACAAAATGAGAGTAGCTGCTGTGCAATAACGAAAACTGTGTGATCAGCAAATTACCTCTCCCATTCCCAGATGCATGTACAACTGGTCATTAATTAACACCGGCAGCTGTCTTGACCCTCTCACGCACACATCTGAACTAAATTAAGTCACTCCTACGCACTTCATTCTTTTCACAAAACTGCTATAGAATTCATTATGTTGAATTAACCTTCCCACTTGCACTAACTGAATTCAAAAATCTTAATGATGAGTAGAAGTGGAAAACGATCAGCAACAAGTAATGTAATGAGGAGGGAAAACGAAGTCAGATGCATTCAGGGGCATCACTTGTTATAATTACAGACAACCTTGGCATACATTTTCTCATGAATATTAATGGTTTGGTTTTGTTAAATAGAAACCTTAAGCACTGGATGCTGTAGTAAGAATCTCTTAATTAAGTTTAGCATAAAGTTTTAGAACTGTAAAGAACAATGGGTACTCACACTGCACAATGAGCTCCATGATGGCCTCTCGAGGCTTCACGTTGAAACCGTTGAACTGGCTGGTCTGGCAACGGTAGGTGCCAGTCATCTCGCGTGAGACATTGACAAGGCGCAGAATTCCATCATAGCTCTCTGTCTGCATGTTGCCATCCGGCATGGGTACCTCCTTGTCAGCATGGGACCACAGGATGATGGGCTTGGGTTTGCCTGATACCAGACACTGTAGCTCCACTGTGTCACCCTCCTGAGTCATCAAAGGAGACTTCCCTCGGGGGACTGTCAGACTGGGGGGCACTAGGTGAAAGTGATGAGAAAACAATGTGGCAAATATCCTCCAATATACTGATGTTTAATACAATCAGTTGTTAACCAAATACTTTTTTCCTCACAGACCTTCAATGCTAATCATCAGTTCATCATATCCATAGTTCTTAAGTGTAATCTGAATGCCTCCCTAAACTTGCTGAAGGAAAATACTCAGTCTCCCAGATACTAGGATGTATGCCAGGCTGATATGGCGAAGGCTGAGAAAAGGCAAAAATTTAATGAAGTAATCCCTTCAGTCTCATTTTGAGCACAAATTGTCTTTTTGTATCAGAGCAAAGGTGCTACTTAACTCTTCCGATCATTTTCCACAACCAGCATAGATCAAACAATAATCTTCCAAATTTTCTTGCTTTTGGAATGTCTGTGCCTCATCCGCCACACCCCTCATTCTGAATTGTTTGCGTTATTTTTTTTTTGGTGACATCCGCTTACCAGCACGAGGACGGGAGGGGCACAGCTTTTCGTGGCAATATTTAATTTTTTATGCATTTTAGTGCTAAATTATTAAGAAAATATAATTTACTAATTTTGTTTCATAAATATTAATGTTACTTCAGCTACATTCCAATATAAAATAAAACAACAATTTTTTTGGTACTGTCCAGAGAACACAAAGAAAGCGCGTCAAATATTACTGGTGAAATATTACTGTACTCTGAGGCACGAGGTTTAAAAGTAGCCAATCCGAGAACACTATACTGTATATTTCTCCTTGCTCCTGATTGGCTGGTGCTCTGTGATGCATCTTGAGGTTATGTGTTTTTCATTTTGTTCTTCTTAAAGCCTTGTATTTTTATACAGCAGCACACACCAAAGACAATTACAGTACAGTACAGTGTATATAGGGGTTTTCATGCATGCACAGGAGCTGAATGTGTGGAGGCAAGGCGGAGTGTAGGGAGGGTTTTTTTCAAAACGGATAGAAGTAATAGAAGCAAAAAGAAAAAGAGGGATGAACAAGAATGAGCAAGAGGGAGACTGATAGATGGATCAAGAGAAAAGAAAAGAGAGTTACAGAAGGTGAGCTGGGGCAACAGTAGAGTGCATTTGAACCGCAATGGGCCCTTGTGTGAGATTGTGCAGGTTGATAAAATATGCCAGCTGTAATGGCAAATACCCACAAAAACAATTGCATGTTTTGCATCAGTAAGTCACCCAGCACCTACTTTGGAAAGACTGAAGAGAGTATTGTAGTAGCACTGCAATGTTAACATTTGTCTTTAGTTTTTTTCCCCATTTGGTCTTCTTGTGATGTTTTTGTGATTTGAAGTACCAAAAACAATTGCAGCGTTTTGTGGTTTAGATGACCTTTTACCGACCTCTCTTTTACCTATAGAATTCTATAGAATAGAACAGGATATAGATTGTTATGTCACTATGCCTTTAAAATGTAAATCTGTAAATGGTCTCTGTAGGATCAGAAAAAAATCCTGATGGTCACACACCTCCAAGCCAGAATAACAAAGACCACTGTTTTTGGACAAGTAAGGGTGGGGAGGTGGGGGGGGGGTGATTATCTCACCTCTGATCAAAGGCATCCCTTTGATTGCCCCAATTCATGTGCCCAAAAGGACAATAGGGCAGAGATAACAGACATTCTCACTCCTGCAGCACACACACATTAACAGCCCCACTGTCCAATGAAGAGAGGAAAATGCATTTTTTTGTTTTGTGTTAAAAGAGAATTACTTGTCTCCTATTACTCGTTTCCTAAAATTATTTGTTTCCAAATGGTGATTATCATCAATGTTAACCCTGTACATTTAAATAAAAATAAAAATAAGTGAAAATCTGGTAATATGTGAACACACCACAGCACACAGTGTGAACAGCACAAAATACTTCCTCTGCATTTAACCCATTCACCAAGTGAA
>JBBPDC010072551.1:0-10596 GCA_037974485.1 Hemigrammopetersius urotaenia
TAATTGCGATTAATTTTTTCCAGATTTGCGATTAACTAGTTAATTTTAATTAATCGCTTTACAGCCCTAATATATATAATAAGAAAATACCATTTTAAAGAGTGTTTAGTATTTACAAGTATGGAAAGAGTTAATAGCATGTCTAGTCCAAGGTGATGCAGTGAGGTATTTAGAATGTGGGGTGCAAAATTGTGCAGTGAGGCAGTGAGGGTCTAAAGTGGCATTGTGAAGAGTCCAGTAGTTGTGGTGAGTGTAGGCTGGTTAAATGCTGAGGAAGATCACTGTGTATTGTGGTGATTATTACAGAATGATCACTTTCACACTGGTGTGATAGCACTCCTTAATAGAATGTAGTCGGGTCAGAGATGTTCACAGGTCATTTTTACCAAGTCCAAGTCAAGTCTCAAGTCTTTGTGTGGCAATGTTTACAAACAGCGGCTCTAAATGTGGGATTTTTGAGCTGTAAATGTTGAGCTCTAAATGTTTAGAAGATAATTGCAATGCTAATTGAACATGCCCCACGGTTATAATTGGCTGTTCCTTTGTAGGGGGCGGGACTGCGTGCTGTGATATGCCCTCACCAACATGGAGAATTTGCCTTAAATGATCTTAAATCTAAATGTTAAATATGAAATATGTATCTCGCACTCTAAATGTGAAACTCCACAGTTATATGGGGCTCGGAGACCCCTTTCAAACGACCCCTCGAAAACCGCTATTAGCTGAAAACTGTTCACCTCGGACAAAAGTAATAGGACACTACAGTGGTTTTTGGGTCGTTGGAAAGAGCGCGAGATAGAAATAAATAATTCCATGAAATGAACATTGTTTACGTGTTAAGACTCACGAGTCACAGCACCTGAGTCCGAGTCAAGTTGCAAGTCGTTGAGGGCAAGTATAAAGTCAAGTTTCTAGTCTTTCTTTGTGCGACTTAAGTCCAAGGCTCAGACTCAAGTCCCCATCTCTGAGTATGGAGGTGCAACCGTGTGACGCTACAGTCTGAAGTGTTAAAGGTGGATTCCAGAATGTCTAGAGAAGGCTTTGCTATCATGTTGACATTTGTTTATTACAGTCTGTCCTTTGCCGTTCTCCTGATTTCAGTATCCTCCAACTGAAAAGCAAAATAAGGTCATGTTGATGCAACAGAAATTTTATTCATTGTGCACAAATGAATTAAACACCTTTTAAGCAGTAGAGCTAAGCTTTAACTGAAGGCATCACACTAGCTAAGGGACTGGAAAGTGTTTCGTGTTTTTTTTTTTGTCCTTTTGCGGATTTCAGGTTGGATGTTAGTAAATGACATGATATGTACTTTCATGATATGTTAAACCTTGCTGATCTCTTTCTTCTGCCTGAATTTCCAGGTTCATGGTTTCAGCCTGTGTGTTTCTGAAAGACCAAAAAAAGAGATGAGTGGAACATTGGCAGAGCTGTAGGTGGGGAATTGAAAACACCTTTATCTGAAGGAGTACAAATAGAGTTGTAATAGCTTTGCAGATTAGTCCCACGGATAATGATGAAATCATGATAATGATACAATGCGAGCTCGCTAAATGCTAAGCCCACTGAGCCCGTGAAGATCAGAAGTTTTGAGGTGGTGCCGCTGCGGGCCATTAGAAGTGCCAGATGAAAAGGGAGCGGGGCTGAGCGGCTCAATCATGGCTGATCGATGATGTGAGGTGTTGCCTCCTACACAAATCACACTGATTGCCATCCTCAGCAAAACAGAGGGGGGAATACAAAACAGAGCTTGTTTTGCATTGGCGTTAAGGTGTGTGTGTAAAAATAATGACATTCCACAGTACAACACTTTCCTCATTGCTTTCCATATTTAATGACCAAACTGTGGATAGCTGAAGACGGTACAAATGCCCAGCCGAGGTCACTCATTCATGCTCAGTGATGAAGCTAATGTACAGTTATTTACTTTCCATCACCTTCTGATGGGACTGGGTGGTTGATCTTTAAGTGCTGTGGAATTCTTCCCTCAGAATATTCACAATGCTTCCACTCTTGCTTCTTTTAAAAGCCAATTAAAATTTAAATCTTTTCTCTCAGTACTTTGCTTCTTCTGCTGACTCTTGATTCTGCATTTGTTCTTTCCTGCTACTGTAATGTGTTGTAATTAATTAATTTTTGATTGGGTGATCAGGGGCCAGGTATTGATAGTTTAAAAAAAAAAATTCTGTGGGAAGAGAGCCGACGGTCGAGTCGTCTTTAAAACGTGTGTCGGAGAGAGAGTCTATGATATTACAAGTAAGGAGGCCGGGAAGGGACAAAACTCATAAACAGACTCAGGTCAGTTATATAAAACAATGTCACTGTTTGTTGTGGTTTATTTAAAAATCTGTGAATGCGGCTCCGTCTTCAGCCATCGTTAATAATAAATAGCCTGGTAAGAGACAGTAAGTTAACGCTCCCTCTTGTGGTGCAATACTGGAGCGCCGGCCTCTGAATCAGAAAAGCACCGGTTTACTTCAATGTTTAACTCCGTTCTATCCTTCATTTCTCTCTCTGTCTCTCTCTGCCTCTATCTCTCTCTCTCTCTTTCCTCTCTCTGTCTCTCTCACTCTTTCCTCTCTCTCTGTCTTTCTCTCTCTCTCTGCCTCTCTCTGTGTGTCTGTCTCTCTCTCTCTGTGTCTTTCTCTCTCTCTCTCTCTCTCTCTCTCTGTCTGTCTGTCTCTGTTTCTCTGTGTGTCTGTCTTTCTCTCTGTCTCTGTCTCTGTCTCTCTGTCTGTCTGTCTCTGTCTTTTTCTCTCTGCCTCTCTTTCTCTCTCTCTCTCTCTCTCTCTCTCTCTCTCTCTCTGTCTCTCTATCTCTCTCTCTCTCTGTCTGTCTCTGTTTCTCTGTGTGTCTGTCTTTCTCTCTCCCTCTGTCTTTCTCTCTGTCTCTGTCTCTCTCTCTCTCTGTGTGTCTCTGTCTGTCTGTCTCTCTCTCTCTCTCTTCTTCTCTCTGCCTCCCTCTGCCTGTGGTGCGGGTGGGCTCGTAGCATGTGTGCCATTTTAGTAGGGCCGCTCTCATTAGCAGCCCTGGGCGAGCCAAAGGGCTTCCTGACTTATAGGGTTTAATTACTCGCTCCCTCTCCCGTCGGACTCCTTTTTTTCTCCGCCACCTCCCAACCTCGCGCAGCTCAGTCTTAATGCAATCAGACACGGAAGTCTTGGATGGCTTCCTCCGAACAAGAGGAAAGCAAGCCAATCTGACTAAACGAATGCAACGGCTCAAGGTTGCTATTGTTCCCTCCAGTGGCCTAAAATGAAGGGAAGAATAAAGAAGTGTGTGTGTGTGTGTGTAAGAGAGAGAGAGAGAGAGAGAGAGAGAAAGAAACCAGGTATTTGAAAATACTCTAGACTCCCACTCATTCACCTCAGCAGTTTAAACTGTACCTCATGAGGATGGCCTACAAAATAATCAATAGTCTTTTGGGCCATAGATAGCCTGGAGGAAACATATGACCATGACAATCAGAACTGAGGGCCTGTATGCTTCAATAGTCATTCATCCACAGAAAGACTTTCTTATGAAAAATGTTTCAACACGTCAAAAGGTCTGCTTATTAAAATGAGCTGAAACGAATAGACCTTCACTTTTAGTTAGTAATAATAAAAATCCACCTCAGATTATGAAATATATCTTGCAGCATTTGTGACTTATTGAACTCTTATTAGAACTAATGCAGCAAACTCTGGAAAGCACTTAATTCTAAGGAGAATTAAGGAGCGCATTAACAGAAACAGCTGACAATAACAGACACGAGACTACAAAACAAAACAGACAGATGTCAAAATAAAAGAACCTGAGCAGAAAAACAAAGCAGAAAAAACAGACACAGAAACTGAAAACAGAAACTGACCGAACCGTGACACCCCCAAAATATAATATGCTAAACCGATTTATTTCCATCCTACAAACAACAAGAAGTTAAAGTTAAATATAGCCTTTTAATATTTACAGAGAGACACTTTACAGAGAGAAAAAAATCAGTGATCAAGAAAAGATGGAGAACAGAACAAAAGAACTTAGACCTAAACTGTGTTTTAAATAGTTTTAAATGTGGGAAGATAAGCTCTGGGGAAGAGAGGTCCACAGCTTGGGGGTCTCAAGCTATAGTTGTACCAGTATGAACATAACTTCTGAAAACTGTGCCAACAGATGACATCCAGCCAAGCCAACACACAGCAGGCCATGTAGCCAGAACCAGGCCGACACCTGACCAGAGTTTGAAAGGTGAGAAAAGACAACCTGCCAGCCATAAAATGCTGAAAAACAGTAAAAAGTGGAATCTCACCTGCCAACTGAGCCAGGGAGAATAAAGGCAACTGGGAAAAGGACTCGTGCAAAGCATAACCAAGCTGAAAAAAGTGGTCAGCATGGCCGGTGGAGGGGAAAGCTTATCTTGAATATGGCATTAGTCCAAGAAATAAACATATAAGAAACATTATAGAACATATAAGTAACACCACTGGAAAGCTTGAACTCTCTTCTTTTCAAATTTTTATGTTTCAAAATATATCAATGGCGCTTTGTAAATAGGATATTAACGAACCATGCGATAAATCAACAAGCAGCGAACTAACAAAAGCAACGGCAAGATGAAAGGCTTCTTTTGCCCTCAAGGCTTCTTTTTCTCTAATAAGAATCCACAAGGTGTATGAATGAGAGCAAAAGCTGCAACTGTGGGGGAGTCAGAGTCAGAGCCACTGGCTGTGTTTATGATTTATGCAGTCATGCAAACACTGTTGCTCTCACTCCATGTCGGTAATGAAAGTTGGAAACTGCACTCACCCCAGGGAAATTATGTGATGTTTATGTTTGGCCCTAATTTACATGAAGTTGACCAACTTATTTCAATAACAAGCACTGTGTTGAGTGCCTTCAAGTAGTAAATAATTTTCTGAAGCAGTTGGTTCTGTTAAATAAGTCAAGTCAAATTCATTTATATAGCACATTATCACACACAAAGGTCATTCAATTCTCTACAGGAATAGAACAAAAATCGAAACTGAGGAAAACATAAAATAATTGAAGGAATAAGTTAAATAAAAATACATCAAAAATGAATAAATTAACATTGAAAATGCAGTCATGGAAGAGATTAGTGAGGTCTTTAGATCATTTTTGCATGATGAGATATACCTTTATTTGTCACAGGTGGGAAGTTGTGTTCATTAACAGGGGAGAGGCAAAATCAAAGAAATGCCTCCATTATAAATGGGCTCATTCTTTTCTGGAGTGGTTGGAATTTTAATACTCGCACATGATTTGGCATTCCCCTAGTGTTTAGGGAGACTGACTTGGGGAACAACTCATGGGTGCTTTTTCTTTTGATAACTCATTATCAACTCACTAACTCATTAAGATAATTGACTCATTAAGCACTGGCTAATTATTTTGTCAGTTTCCAATTTTCTCCAGCTTCTGTTGTATATTGCTTGGTTTTCATGACTGTTATTAGGCCCTGGGACAAAAAAGAAAATGAGGTGTATAATCTTTTCTCTAATACTTTGCTATGCCTCCCCATGTCTTCATAACAGCCTCAGTCCTGCGGAATCCTGTCTCTTCAGAGAGTTCCTGTCCATGCTTGTCTTCCCCTCCACTAACATGTGTTTCATGTCCACACAGAACACAACAGCAGAATCTCAGCCCTCAGTAATGGAACACATGTAACTGACCAGCAAGATCATCAGACACACAGCACACAGTGGAGCAAAACAGCTTTACTATAACAAAGAATGTATAGTTTAATAAACAGAAGGATATTTACAGAGACAACTGGAGTATGAGTTGTTTGTTTACAACAGAACAGATCAGTGTATAAATGTGTTATGTTTGAGGGAGGAGAGGTGTGGGTGAGCTGTGAGGGTTATGTTAGTGGGAGGAGGGGCAGCAGGTGAAGTTCTGATACAGATATAAAATCCCATTTGGTGGAAACACGGCCTTAAATGGACAGTACCTCAAGAGACCGGAGACTTACCGAATCACTTTATAGAGAAGAATTGACCTATTTTAGCAGACGCTTTTATCCAAAGCGACTTCTATTCCCTAACTACAGGGGTCTCCCTGGAGCCACTTGGGGTTAAGGGCCTTGCTCAGGAACCCAGTAGTGGTGTGCTGAAGGTAGGATTCAAACCCGGATGGCCGTCCAGCGCTTGATGTCCGCAGCTTCACAGATCCTCGCAGCCCTGAGGGGAGATTTTGAATGTGTAAACACCGACCTTGGCGTTTTGTTTTTTTTTTTGTTGCACTGATTCGGTGTACAGTTTGTTTGTACATGACCACCTATGGAGGCACCGCAAAGGACTCCAGCTGGGCTTGGGACCCCTGTGGTCAGGTTCTAGCTGAATGCAATAACTGGGAATGTAAAAAAAAAAAAAAAAAGCAGAAATTCAGCTTATTTGATTTTATAAAACACCTTCACACTCGCATGCTTTGATGTTTTTCAGAGCGTTTTTTTTTCTTCTGAAACATCTTCACTGGAGTCTGGAGGAGAGTGCGTGCAGGTCGGGGCTTTCTATACGGGGGTCCTGGCCTGAGTTGAGCTGCCCACATCGTTTTTCACAGATCTCACACAGAGAGACCTAATAATGTGTGTGTGTCTGAGAAAGAGAGAGAAATAGAGAAAGACACGCAGAGGAGAGATCTAATAACCCTGTCCCCCCACCGGCATCACACACTTTCCAAAGCACTCCAGAACAAATATCACACAACACAATCTTCCAGCAAGCCAACTGGAAAACCGAGTAAAAAGACTTTTGCTGAAGCACCAGCAGAAGGAGCACAGCAACTACCTCTCAATGTTCTGTTAATGATTGAATAAATCCAACGTAAATTAATATGTTCTATATTTACAGTGCACTGGAATTAAAATCTGGTTTAATTGTGGCCATTGGTGAATGATTTTTTTCAACAGAGCCATAAACATTCAGTAAAAGAGAATAAAGGTACTGTAATTCAGCTCATTGTATGCATTTTTTCCAGCACGGCGTAGTCTTGTTGTGAATCTTTATTCTTAAAGGCCCCTTTCTGCTACACTTTTTTTTGTAAGACACATTTTTCTCACTGAACACTGAACCAACATAGGAATTAACAAAATGAAATAAAATAAAGCAAAAAAGACTGGGGTGTAAAGCATGAACACAAGGGGGCTAAAACACAGAGCTGAATGTTCAAACAGTTAATATAAACTGATTTTAGTAAATATGAACAGTGTAAAACAGTCTAGAACCGGTGTTTGTTCTCCAACATGCTCATTGTTTGTTGCTCTTTCTCTTGGCGCACCGCCGCTCGGCCGCTCTCCGGAGCCCCTCCCTCTCTGTTTTTTACCCCACCCACTTGTGGGCGGAGACTATCCTGAAAGTACTCCCGGGTTCAAAGATCTTTTGTTTTCTCTGTTTGTTTCTAAGACCTAAAATAAAAAGACATTTGTTCATTTTTGTTCTTTATGGCTGTTTATACGTGACACTTTTAAAACCCCAGTAGTGTTTTTTGTTATTATTCCATGTTTTTTTTAAATTACAATAACTACGTGACACAGGAGCACCAAACAAAGCTCAGCAAGACCCAGGTAAACAGGATAAGGGGTGGAGCGAAGGCAGGGTCAAGACCAAACATACACACATGGAGAAAATAAACAACAACATAGACAAAAAACAGGGAAAAGAGAGGGAGGATGTTACAGAACCATTTCCTTTGCCATCAGGGTGTGTGAAAAATCTTTTAAAGATTAAAAAAACCTTTCTGGTGCCTTTATTTTAACTTAGTCTTTTAACCATTTGTGACTTTTTCTGTTAGCTCTGAATTATTGGGGAAATGCATCTATTACATAATAGGAAAATCCTTTTCTGCAGTTGATGTTGAATTTCCCATTATTGGCACACGATGTGACATTTCCCCTTAAGAACAACCCATGGGGGCTCTCCTTTTTATAATTGACTAATTAAGCTGCTGCTAATTATTTGATCAATTACATTTAATTCACAAGGCTCTTCCAAGAGACGACTCCGAGAACTGAGGGAAAAGTGATATGTAATAAGAATCTGTGGCAAAACCCTTTTAATATGTATGCTAATTAGCTTTGTAAATTGATTATCATTTCTTAATTTACTTGAGGAGCTACTTGATTAGCTCTTGAATTGGTGACATTTGTCAGTGCTTGGTGTCTTAGTTTGACTCGTTTGTTTTTGTGCAATAATAAAAGGTTTCAACCAGTCACAGTTATCACCCATGTGGAAGTTCAGATTCTAAACTTTCAACTGATCCACAATCGTGTTTGTAATTAAGAGAGAAGATGTTTCTGTATATCTTGAATTTGGTGCAGTTTTTCTTGACTTGTTTCCTGATTTGCATTCATATCGATCTTATTACCCGTTATATTAAAACTACTAACAGGTGAAGTGAGGGGTGGGAGATAACAGTCTGTTCTTGAAGTTCTTGGACTAAATTGTGTTGGCTAGACAACTGGGTCAGAACTTCTTCAAAATGGCAGGTCTTCTCGGAGGTTCAAAGTACGCAGTGATCAGTAATCATAACTAGTGAACCGGGGATAGGTGCCCAGGGCTCAGTGATGCATGTGGGAAGTGAAGGCCGGCCTGCCTGGTCCAATTCCACAGAAGAGCAACGGTGTGAGCATCAGACCTGGACTATGAAGCAATGAAGACGGTGATCTGGTCTGATTAATCACATTTTATTTAAAGTCACGTGGATGACCAGTTGAATGTTTATCACTTATCTGGGCTCCAGAATGCACTAGGGGATACAGGAGAGGTAGTACAGGCGCTCTGGGTGATGTTCTGCTGGGAAACCTCAGGTCCTGCATTGATGAGGATGCTCCTTTGACTTAGACCACCAACCTAAACATCACTGTAGACCAAATACATCCTTTCCTGGAAACCATGTTCCCTAATGTTAGTGGCCTGATGATGATGAGCCCTGTTAGACTACAGACATTTTTCAGGAATGGTTTGAGGAATTGAGCATCCGTGGGATGTTCTGAACAAAGTCAGACATGCATTTAAAGCATGTAGGGCTAACATCTTGGTGCAGATACCACAGCACACCTTCAAAGATCTTGCCTTCCTTACTTTTGCCTTAATCTCTGAATTTTCCTCGACAGGAGATGTTTAGGTGTGTAACCTAGCTGGCAGTAACTCGGTTGAATAGCAGATGTTGATTTCAGTTTAGCCTTTCAGGTTGAAGAACAGTTGTGGACTAGCGGAGCACTGATCTACATCGCTCTGAATAAGAGTGTCTGCCAAATACCATTAATGTAAATGTGAGTCCAAGGCTTAACAAGAGCTGTTTTGGCAACACAAGGGAGGCACCCGTCTAACATTAGGCAGCTGAGTTTGTTATGACTGATGTGTATCTGTGCTGCTTAAACCATAATTCTATGGTCTAGTTTGACTCTCTTGTTTCCTCTCAGTGGTTCTTCCTCACACTTTTTCTCCTCTGCATCCTCATTAGAGGTCTGGATTTGGGCTCCTTGGTGATAATGTTTACTATGAAAAATCCCAAACCAATAAAATTGAGCTGACTCAAATATCAAGTGCTGCTGTTCAGGAAACCCACTGAAATATGGTTTAGAAATGGGACAAATATTTAAAACATGGTTCTATGTATTTTCACACTGACAGTTGAATTTATTCAGTCAAACACACAGAGGAGGTTTGTGTTCATCTTAGCTTTGCATTTGATATTTTCTCCTTCCGTGTTGATCAGCAAAGCCAGCGGCCTGGCAGCTCATTAGTCTTATTTCTCTGTGACTAGACTTTCTTGCTTGGTAATGAGGGCAAGCTTGGTGCTACAAATTGGAAGAGTATTATGACAGGCTGCATTTCACTCATTTTCTGAATCAGTCACTCCGTTTCCTTTACGATGGTAGACTTTAACCAGGGTTTACTAGGAAATGTCCTTGAACATTGCTGACCATAACACTACAAACATTTTGCTTGCTTACCATTAGTATTTTCTTTAGATTTCCACAATAATACTATAATAATAATTCCAAACTCTCTCTAACTTGGGCAATATTAAAGAAACAATTTGGCTAAAAAAATTAAATTAACACAATTTTACTGTTAGAAATGAGCTGCTTGTTCGTTTGTTTGTTTCATACTAAATCTATGAGGCTAAAGTAAATGCACCACCAAAAGTTCACTCAGCCCAGTCATGCTAAGAATGAAGTTTGTTAATTAGGTGTTAAATAAGGTTTTGAACACAGTGTGACTAATTTATATAAAAATGAATAAAACTCTTATTTAGCTGAACACTGCAGCAGCATTTTTTGTCAAATGGAATTGAATGTGGAATTAAACCAGAACGCTGTAACAGAGCTGTGGATGTTCTTCTCAGTAAGGAGGAAGGTTCAGATGATAAGGGGAAGTTCATTACAGCACTTTGGTCCGAAACTAAGTCTTGGTGTAGGTCTTCAACCTTCGGGAAGAGGCGGGTCGCATCTGTTATTGGTGCTCTAAGACAGTGGTCCCCAAACCCCGGGCCATGACGAGCCAACAACATAACACGATAACATCTACATTTTTTTCCCTGTGCAGCCCGCGGACCGGTACCGGGCCGTGGGTCATGTGGTACCGGTCCGCG
>JBBPDC010072562.1:0-10595 GCA_037974485.1 Hemigrammopetersius urotaenia
GGTGCCTCAGGAACCTCGCAGGGTTGGCCTTTATCTACTGGAGATGGCACCATCAGGTGCCTCGGGATGAGAAGAAGTCATGTGTCATGTGTAGGTTCACTTTGTGGTCTGGAAAGTAAATAAACCAGCTGTATTTGTGTTGCAGATATGAATTACTAATGAATATTCACACTAATACTAATGCATATTCAATGGTAAAATGCTCTTTGGGCCAGATCTACAATTTGGTGGTAAAAATCAGAGAGAACACTGTTTCTCCTGTTCTCCTGATTTGATACAGCACTATGGCAGCTTATGCACCAATGTTTGACAAACTGCCAGCCTCAGCCACTGATCTGTAATGTGTGTGTGTGTGTGTGTGTGTGTGTGTGTGTGTGTGTGTGTGTGTGTGTGTGTGTGTGTGTTGATATGGTGTCATTTCTTGCAATAGAAGTGTTCTAAAAAAAATGAAGGAGAATAAGAAGAACAGAGGAGGAGCGGAGGACACGCAACCTTTTCACTTTGCCTTTACTTTTTCTTTCTCCCTCTCGTTCAGAAACGTCACTCAGCCAACTGAGATCTTTCTTCTAAACTCGGAAGCACTAGTCCGTATCAGGGCCTCGACTTTCCCCATGCATCGCAAAACACCAGCTGTCAGTCAAAGTCTGCTGATGATCTCTATGTACAACACATACACACACACACACACACACACACACACACACACACACACACACACACACACACACGCGAATACGCTCACTCATCAGCATGGTTTGGAGGTGGATTTCAATGCTGGCCTCAAAAGCAGTTCAGTCCGGCTGAAACTTTGTAAACAAAACAACCTACAGATGTATGCCTGACATTCAACATGCATGCAAGATTTGATGCAATTGGTTCAAAACTCAGAAAAGGGCCTAAAGAGCATCTTACATACCTCAGATATTCAAGGGTATCTTCTCAAATAGTATTATTTACCTTTAATCAGAAGCATAACCAGCCCTTTAGTTATGTTACATACCGGTTCTGTTTTAGCCCGAAGATAAAGCACATTCCATATACCTCCAGCTGAAATGATCTTTTAATGACTGCTGTCTTCAGCGCCGCAGTGCAGTCCGCACGTCCCTCCCGGCTACAGTGTTCCGGATCGGACGTGATCCCATTTCTGCACAGTGGAGATTCAGGCTGCGTCTGTGCACATTCACCAATATGAGTTCATTTAAAATCCATTTCCTCTGGTTACGCTGCGTGCTTTACCCAGCTGGCACAGAGAAGTGTGTGTCGACACAGAGAAGGTGTTTTGTACAACATCAGGATCGTTGCATGAGCCACCAGGTCAGGAGGCACGTAGGGAATGACTTTGTGTTTAAACATCCATCTATTTTTCTCCAGTGTTCATGTTATAATGAAACTGACGCCCACACGGAGAGCGAATGCACACATACACACACACACACACACACACACACACACACACACACACACACACACACACACACACACATATATATATATATATATATTAGCTGACTTAGGTTTTACACAGACAAATAGAAAAGAAAACAGTGTTGCTTGTTTCAGTATTAAATGCTTAGAGTTCTCCCAGTTAAAGGAGAATCCCACCCATTATTTTAGAATTACTCCTAATTCAGTGGTTTAGATGTAAACAATAATTTCCTTCGCAATACTGTGTAACCACGACATACAGTGAAAAAATGTTTTCCATTACAGACAAAGCTTCCTGTACCCATGCTGTCATGGCTCTGCTTGATGGCAAGGCTAAAAGCGCGCCACAGCTGAGCTGAACGCCTTACTGCTTTTTGATTGGTCAAAATGTTGACATGACAACAGACAGATTTGGGAAGTCCTTTTTTTAAACTGTCTGTTTGGGCTGAAGATAAATTTCAGCCAAGGTTTCTATGACGCTAACAAATTTATCTTTAACTTTGTGAAGGAGACCCAGGACATCACTAACACAATAGCTGGCTTAGGTTTTGGCAAAATAATGCTGAGAAAAAAACTCTATAAACAATTAAGACCACAATAACAAAAGCAGCTCTGAGAGAAAATCGCTTTGGTTTGACTCCATGGACGTGGGTTTGGGACGGCCGACCAGAAACTTCATTACCAGAGTGAGATACACTGGAAAATGAATTTCCACGCCGTCACAGTATAGTTTTGGTACAGCACGGTTCCTGTGTACCTGTGGAAAAGTGCCCTTAGAGTGCTTTGGTGTGAAATATCCACTGCAGAGGAACTTACGGGCTTTTTTAAACCCAGTCGTTTCATGCGACTGGTATCCAGATTGTAAGCTGATACTATTTCCACCATATGTGTTTATCAATAATATGCAAAACGGCTCATATACAGTAACCATCAGTGTTGCTCCTCGTTTTCTGTTCTGCGCAAAGGTTCCCTTTTAAACTTTCTAACTGATGAACATAGAACCCGCCCTGTTTTAGATTCCTCTAATTAATGGGGAAATTAGTTTTGGAAAAATGTTAGTCGCCTACAGACTTCCCACTGAGTGTAACCACTCTGAAAGTAACACATAATGCTTCTGGCCGGAGCAATGGTCAGGGATTGTCCACCTCAATGTCTATCCATGCCACAGAAGATATTGCTTGGTTGAAACATCTGAAATGAAACAACAGCAGCAGCCTCTCACGCATCAATAAATGAACATTTTGTTCTTTTCTAAATGTTGACAGTATCGACGCAAGGCAGCATAATTTGTTTGTCATTCTGAAGAGCCAGGAGGCAGGAAAACACACATACGCGCACACGCACACACACACACACACACACACACAGTTTTTACGGTAGGGTTTTACAGCCACTTTAGTGGACTCCAACTGGTCTTAATTTCTGCCATTTGCATTCAGAAGACAACAGCACTGCATTGTGACGTGAAAGCTTTATGACCAGTGTGATTTTCAATGTTCCAGCACACACACATACACACACACACACACACACACACACATACACACACACACACACACACACACACACACACACACATACACATACATACACGCACACACACACACACACACAAATACACACATCCCCAGGCTGCGGCATTACTGCTCTGTGGAGAAAAAGCTATTCTCAGCTATTGATGCAACAGAGAATGAGCTGTTTTTCTTCAGTAGCCTCAGGACTACGAGGACAAAAAAGAAACCAAAACAACACCAGGCAATTTCACACTTCGGACTTTTCTCTTTGACGTTTTATTTTTCGCCTTGCTTTTTGTGTACTTCACATTTCATTCAAAAGATTAAGGCCTAACAACCCCCCCCCCCCCCCACCTTCTATTGTGATTATTCAGCTCCTTTCATATCTTTTCCAAATCAAAAATAACTTAATTAAGTTGCAATCGATTAGTCATGATCCTTATGAGACTCAAAGAGCACTTGTCCAGCATTTTATTTATATATTTTCCTGCTAGATCTACTTATTCCCGGTGGGTTCTGTTCTAAAATGTCTGTTTTTTAAGCGTTGCTATTAAGTAACACTACTGTTTTCGATTTTCACTAAACGCACTGTAATGTGACTGAGGATTAAAAATAAAGAGCAAAAGTTTGATCGCACCTGTCACTGTGACTTTTCATTACAGAGCGAATGAAAGTGAGAGGGAGGAAAAAGAGAACGAGAATTAAGAATGAGTGAGAGAAGGAGAGAAAGAAAGAGGAGAAAGAAAAACAAACAAACAAACAAACAAAGGAAGGGCAGATTGAGGGAAAGAGAAGAATAAATAGATAGCATTAGGGAGAGAAAGAGGGAGAGAGAAAGCATTAAAAAGGGAGAGGAAGAGAGCAGGGAAAGAGAGAGGATGGAGAAAGAGTGAGAGGAGGAGAGAGGGGAAAAGGAAAAGTAGGAGAGAGAAAGACAGAAGAGGAAGAGAAAGAAAGATGGAAAGGTGGAGAGAAGAAAGAGAATAGATTAGAGAGAGTAAGATAATATAGAGTGAGAGAGAAAGAAGGGGAGGAAAGCAAAAGAAAGGGAGAGAGGGGAAGGCGTTTGTTTTTGTTAGGTCAGTCTCTCTCTATCTGTCTATCTCTCTTCCTCTGTCTTCTCTCTCCCTCTCTCTGCCCTTTTTTCTCTCCCCAAACAACCCAGATTTTTTAGAGTGATAGACACACTTGAGTGATAGTCAGTGTGTGTAATGATCGTTGCCACGGCTGCAGCTCCCTCATCCATCAATTAAGAAGTGTCGGACAGAGCAGGTAACGGATGTGGCAGAATCAGGTCGGGTCTTCAGAGTGGCTCAGCTGGAACGATCCAGCAGCAGAACCAGTGTCACCACCACACTCCACAGTACAGGGCCAGTAGCATGCAAAACATAATATACCGTACTGCGCAAAAGTCTTAAACATCTATACAAATTGTTTAAAGTAATTTCTCTCAGCGTGTGATAAAGTGTCTTTCTGCTAGCAATATTAATAATAGAATAAAGGCAAACAAACAAGAAAGCAGTAAAAAGTATCAATATTTGTTTTGTTTGTAAAAGTAGTTGATATTGTGTGAGCTGGTGAGAAGAACACAGGTTCGGTTCCAGGTTCCTCCTCGGTTCCTCCTCGGTTCCTCCAGCTGTTGTTTGGATCTATGAGACTCCATCAGCAGCTCCTGATGTAATTTAAAGAAGGACTGATTTAGTCAAACCAGGTTTCTGATGGAATGCTGGTCTTCCACAAGGGTGGTGGTAGCTCAGTGGGTAGGATGCTTGACCAAGAGGTCATGGGTTTGAATCCTACCTTTAGCAGACCACCACTGGGTCGCTGAGCAAGACCCTTAACCCCAAGTTGCTCTATGCTAAAAGCCGTAAATGTAAACACATTGGTATACTACTTATTGCATAATGTTTGTATTGATCATTTTTAGTCTCTTTTGAATATTTAATTATATTAATGTGAAAATAGAAACACTCACTGCTCACCTAAACAGTTTTAGAGTACATATCTTTTAAACACCTGACCAGTGATGGTTGATGATCATGGTGGGATATATCAGGCAGTTGTTGTGTTGGAAGCTTAACTGCAGACCAGTCAGAGTGCCCATACTGACTCCACATACATGGTGAAGAGATGATACCAGGAATCACTATGGGAAAGAAGCAAGCTGGCGGAGGCAGTGTGATGGTCTGCTGTGAAACCTTGGGTCCTGGGGTCAATATAGATGTTGCTTTGAGACACATACAGAAGTAGAGGAAAACTAGAAGAGGCAAATGCTTTTTCACGGTATCGTCATGGTCTAGTGATAATTTGCCATATAGAGTATTTTAAATGTAGATTTTATCTTTTTAACATTATAGTCAGTTTACACAAATGTTGCCAAAAAGCAGCTTGATGGAAATACCAACAGTAACTAAGCAGAACTTTTGAAACTGCACTAAAACTGCTGCTGTGACAGCCCCTGCGGATGAGACGGCTTTCATAAAGTCTCCAGTTTTTTCATAAACCTGCTCTCCAGAGCTGCAGAAGGCAGCGTGACACATCCTGAAGCACTTGCTCCATCTACAGGCACCAGCACTTCTGGAACGTGGCTTTGTGAGAGCGGAAGTGGAACGTCTCTGAGGGGTCTAGGAGAGGGTGCTTGATTAGACAGGAAGTCATTACTCAGGCACTACACCCTGCCTGAGTGTGATGTGATCTGAGATGCGAGAAGAAGAGCACACCATCATTTTAAATATGGTCTTTACTAGCTTTGAGGACACTAAGGTCTGGACCTCGGCAGTTTCAGAAGATTTTTTCCTCTGCTCTTTAGTCATGAGGCTCAGTGTAGAAACGGTGCCAACCTGATCCGGCACAAGCTTCTATGCGACCACCCAATCAGAAGTGGAACAGCTGACTTTCCACTGACCTCAAAACTGCCCCTAGATTTACTTCCACTGTATCTTTAGTGTTGAGGGAGACGCTGCATTTCCCTGAACAGCACTGGGCTCTTGCTGTTCTGCTAAGCAGCACACACACACTGTTAACTATATGTGGGAGTAGTCACACGTGGACACACCACACCGTGTGAAATTCTTTCTCTGCATTTAACCTATTCACCAAGTGATACTAGCAGTTGAGATTTGGATCCACAAACTTCTGATTACATTAGGCCACCAGATGCCCCATCAAAAGGCATCCAGTATGAATAGTGTGGCCCTGAGAAAGTTTCATGGATGGGGGCACTAGATTTCAAGACCTGTAACTTCTAAAAATATAACAGGAGTGTTAAAAAAAGTGTCAATTTTTAAAATCTGAATTAAAGGTCTTAAAAGTCTTTAAAAAATAAGATTTAACATTCTAAGACTTATAGTTTGGTTAGATCTGAAATGTCTCTGTGTATTTAAGGCTACATCCGTAAGGTTTTTGTTTTTTTTCTGGGGACAAACGATTTGGCAACACAAAATTCACTTATGAGACAGTGTACAATAGTTCTTTCTTTCAGAAGAATATGTATCCATATGTAGTGCAGTAATAAAACTACAAACGGGACCAAAGTGGAACTGATATAAACTTTACAACCCGCAAAAATGTATCGGCATACATGCTGGATCGTTTGAAAGGAACATGGCATGTCATGTGGTTTTCTAAGGTACTTTTATTTGAGTTTCCTTTAGTCTGTATGTGCAGGTTTAGCGAGTTCTGGCATGAGAATGAAGCACTGATGGCAGTTGGTGCCATGAAGTAGCATGCAAAATCAGAAAAGCCTGAAATTTACAGCTGAAAGTCTCCAGATCCTTGCGCCAACTTCACAGCAATTCTGATAAACATAACAATCCCAGGACAGCTTTTGGATCAATGCCAACATTTAAAGCAGAGGTTCTCTGTATTAATCTTTTTTTCTCTCAATCACTGTGGTGATTGTGAATACTCAATTTAGTAAATGTAAATAAAGTAATTTATTTTGTATGTTTATGCATGATATTTTCATCCTGTCATCCTTTTTACAAGTATGGATGTGAAATTGATCTTAAATTTAATTCATAAAAGTTTTAAAAAGGTTGAAATCTGCAGAAACCCAGAAATGATTAATAATACATAGGCAAAGTGAGCTTTAGAACGTTGGGAGTGTGAAGATCTGTGTGTGCTGGTAGGACTTTCATGTTGAATCACCTCACTCACAGTTGGACACTTGTGGGTGGCCTAGTGGGGGTGGCCTTGTGGTAGGACACTTGCCTCTGGACCAAGAGGTCATGGGCTTCGAATCCTACCTTCAGCACACCACCACTGGGTCCCTGAGCAAGACCCTTAACCCCAAGTTGCTCCAGGGAGAGACTGCCCCCTGTAGTTAGAGAATGAAATTCGCTTTGGATAAAAGCGTTTTTTGTATCAAACGCAGGCAGCTTAACGTGCTTGGAGTGAGTGTGTGCAGAGATTTAGCTGGTTCTGACACCATGGTCCTTCCAGATTGCATTAGTGTGTGTGTGTAGGTCGAAGAGGAGATATTTTATTGATGTGTGTAATGTTTTTTGCTGAAAGACAAGTAATTCTTTCTCCCCTACCCTTCATTTTTGCCATTGCATTGATGGTCAGAACAGAAAAAGAGTACAAACCTTGACAGCAGAGCTTACAGGAAAAAAAACAAGATTTCTAAATAAAAATACAAATTAAATGTCAAATCATTTAAATTAAAATGTAATTTAATTGAATCCTATTTAATCCTATTTGTATTTGTCTCTGTGGTGTCCTTGTACTCAACTCAATGACCTCTTCCATTGGTCAGGCCTTCAGGAGCAGGACAGAAGTCCTACCATTGACCACCAACATCATTAGAAGAAGAATCAGCCTATTATTTTCCAATATTAAATATCAAGTACCAGTTTTGTGAGGTAGGATGCCACTCTAGTACTACGAGTGGTGGTCTAACCAGTGGGTTTGTGTTTGATGGAAAACAGTAGCGGGTCTATGCCAGCACACTTTACTGAAGGAGTTACTGTAGAAATGAACAAGCTGAAATATAAAGTAAGAGTGACCATTCTATCATACCTGAACACTGCATTTAACCCATTCACCAAGTGAAGCAGCAGGCAGCCAGGAACACATCACCTGGGGAGCAGTGTGTAGGGACGGTACCTTGCTCCGGGTACCTCAGAGGTACTTAGCAACCTTGGGAATTTGGAGGAACCTCATGGAGGTTCTGCATGGAAACTGAATGCAGTGAATTGCAAGGATGCCAACCCCCTTCCCCGTATTGAGGAGCCTCTCATGGGGCTCCACCCAGAGGACAAGGAGAAGACTGCCCCCCCCCCTTTGGACTTTACCAGTTCAAACAGATGCCCTTTGGCTTGTGAAATGCCCCTGCCACCTTCCAGAGACCGATGCAGAGATGCTTGGGTGAGAAAGATCATGATTACTTACTTACTTATTTATTTAGATGATGTGATAGTGTATTCGGGTGATTTTAGATCTCACCTACACCATCTTGAGAGTGTGTTTCAGAGACTGGAGGCCCATGGGCTGAATGCTGAAACCTGAGAAATGTTGGCTGTTTCCAAGGGCGATGCATTACTTGGGCCGTGTGGTGAGTCAAGAGGGGGTGACCATGGATCCAGATAAGACAGAGGCTGTCCAGTGTTGGCCACAGCTGGTCACGGTGAGAGATGTGCATTCCTTTCTGGGGGTTGTTGGCTATTACAGACGATTCATATCTGGGTTCACCTGGAAGGCAGGAGCACTCTATGGGCTGCTGCATGGGGTGAGTGCTGCCTACCGTAAGATGGTGGACTGGATGGAAGTCTGCCAGTGGGCTTTTAGGGAGTTGAAGCAGACCCAGGCAGACCTTATCAGGTGCAGGTTGGCGCTTGTGGGGAGAGAGAGAAGATCTCCAGGTGGAGCAAGTGATGCTTGGCCATCGCTTGTGGATTGGGGTGAAGAGTGATGGAGAGTTGTAGTTGGCCCAAAAGACATATATGGACTGAATACCACAAAGCCCTGGGACATATCAGTGGTCAACGGATGGTGTCATATATACATATATGGTGCCAGGTACGGGTGTCCTGAGAAGGTCCGTTTGAGTCCTGTGTGCTCCAGGAACTGTGTGAACTGTACAGGTGTACCAAGTTGTGGACCACTACAACTAGGTTTGTGTATGTGTATGTTTTCTCTGTGTTTGTCTCCTCTTCCCTCTTCATTAAAAGCATACATGTGTGCTGTGCCATAGTCACTAGAGTGGAGTGCAGTTTGCTGTGATTCTAGAGTATAGTACTGCATGCTACGCTATTTTGCTGTGAACATTGGTGTGTCGAGTGAGAGTCAATAAAGGTGTGTTTAAACTCAGTTCCTGTCTAAGGGTTTTCCAAGAGATCTGACAGGGTAAAACAAACTTAACCAAAATAAATAATACTGTTGGGGTCTATTTATCCCAGGTTGCTTAAATGGAATTTAAGTGTAAAAGACAATTCAGGAACCAAACCTGTTTTTATAACCATAATATTGTTTTCAAGAAGCAAAGGATTGGTGTTATGTTTTATTGTGTTTAGGTTGATTTGTTTTTATTGTAATGGTATTTATAATTGGAAAATATACAGCTCAGATCACTTTTGTTGGCTTTTCCACAGTAATATAAATGATCCTCATAAAACCCGCATAACCATTCACTCAGATTTATAGGCCTTTATGTATGTTTTAAAATTTTTAAGATGTTTTAAAGAGTCACTGTAATCTAAAATTACTGTATATTATACCATGAAAGTGCCTTTTGAGTTGAGTCATGGGTATTTTTCCATTTTCATCTTAATAAACGCTTAATGACTTGCCCACTTTGAAAACTGCAGGCTGATCGACGATTAATTTTTAATCTGAGACTATCATGGAAATTTAATCCTTAGTATTTCAGCAAACACTAGCGGTGAAGAGGGATTGTTTACCCAGTGGAACAGCTTCATCTGCAAAGCGAATCATTAATTTGATTGAATATAGCGCTCTATTTAACGCTTATAACATTGACATCATTGTGGATCTCCAACTGAGACCAAATTGCACTATTTATGAAGATGAAAAGTAATTGAACAGCGAACTAAAGCGATATGAGACAATCATCTGACGCGTTGAACAAAACGGGGAATATGGTAATTCATTCTAAAGCTCAGATTTGATCTTATTAAACTCATCTCTACTGTGATAACATCAGCAGGGAGAAAAAGATTTAGTTTATTATCCAGTCAATAAGAAACTCAGCATTAGACTAAAAAACTGCAATTCCTGAAGAAAATGCAATGATTGCACAGCTTAATGCCCTTGGATCTCTGGTGGTAGTGTCCCAGGTGGTTTCGAGAGTGATTTTCATCTTTTGCTAGATGATTACTAAGGTTTGCTAATTGATAGCTCAAAGGTAGCTGAAGGACGGGTAGACCGTTCCTATCCGCTATATGGACAAATGTATTGGGACATCCTAGCATTATACCAACAAGGATTTTAATGACATTGCATTCAAATACATAGACACTCAGCCATTGCAGCTATAAAAGGTTCCACTCTTCTTGGAAGGCTTTCCACAAGATTTTGGAGTTTCTGTGGGAATTTCATTCTGTAGAGCATTTATTTGAAGTGAAGTGAAAGTGACCATTTGTCATACGTGAACACACCACAGCACACAGTATGAACAGCACGAAATTCTTCCTC
>JBBPDC010072573.1:0-10595 GCA_037974485.1 Hemigrammopetersius urotaenia
ACACACACACACACACACACACACACACACACACACACACACACACACACACACACACACACACACACACATCCAGACACATCTTGCAAAACATGATAAAAGCAATCTAATCTTGTAGGGTGGTGGTACATCAAGTGCAGAAAGTACTACTGTATTATGGGAGACTGCCTCATTGGAATCAGTGTTGATTTGTTGCAGTACATCATTTCCTTTGCGCTCCTGAGACTAGATGACCATGTTGTGTTTTTGATATGCTACTGTAGAACTTCAGCAGCGTTTTTATGCCTGTGTCAAGCCGCTGATTTTGTGTGCATGCACCCGTCAGAGTCTGAGAGCAAAGTGAAGCTGCTGAGTGTACTCTCAGGCACATGATTCAAATAGGCAGTCAAGGCTGTTTTGCCATCCTATGGAGCTTTTCATGACTCAAGCCCTTCAGTGACGGGAGACCTCAGTTCGGCAAGGGAACATAACAAGCTGAAGGACTCGGCACACGTATCTATAATGAGATTTCTCCGTACAAAACAGAAAAGGAACAGAAGAGCACATCACTGCCGGAATGGATAAACACTGAATATACATTTTGAAATGGCTCCAATTGGAAAAGCGTGATAGTTTACACGTACATGGTTAGTTACAATTTGTATGCCAGTCAGAACACAACCATGACCAATCTAATCTTGGAAACTCGTCAAAATCTGTAGTTTTGGATGTTCAACAGAATCCTTCCGAGCTTGATTGATGTCGGTAGAACTGTCTACGTAACTGTTTCAGTGTTTATGACTACAGCTGAATAGAAATATGAATTAGGACGCATGCTAGTCATTGACTTGTATATATTGTCTAATAATATCTAATGCCTGCAGAGTCATTTATTGTAAATAAGAAGACCATTACAAAGAGCCTTCATGTTATTTTAAGAGATATATGTGGAAAGTCAATACATAATGCTATTATGTTTCTTTTCCCATTAGCATTCTTGATGAAGTTGATCAAACCAAAATGGACACACATTGCATGCATATTCAGAATACTCTTGAATTTAGTTTTATACTTGCTCTGTACATTTTTCATGCCTTGTGTGAAAATTCAAAGGAGTAGATTTTGGTACCTTCTGTCCCACTACATGATTAATTCCAATAAAGATGAATAAATGATGTGACTTGTAATGGTGTCTGTACATATGTTGCATTAATATCATCCCTTAGATCATGAAGTAAAAGTCTTCTTTTCAAGATTTAAAAAGGTTTTTGAAGAAAACACACACTGTAGGCACACATTCAGCAGAGAGTTGAAACTTTAAGATATCAATTACAAGAGACATTAGGTAATCAGCTTACCATGTAATACACATTTTTAAACCAATGACAACAGAAAGAACACAAAATGCTATAGTTAAACTGTGTAATGTACCGAAACCAAACATCTCTGCTGGATCGTTCTGAGAAATTGCTGTACAGGTAGGTGACAAAGTAAAGCGAAATATAATAAAAGTGTTTTTGTAAGATGCTGGGACTCAAGTATTGCCAGAACACTTTCAATTGGCCTTAGTTTCTGCAGCTGTCCTGACAGGACGGAACACAAGTTATCGTTAAGATGATGGTGATAGAGAGCACCATCTAATACATCAGTCCACTCCCCTAAGTGAGACATTTACAGCATTTTTCAGACGCTTTTTGTCCAAAGCGACTTCCATTCCCTACCTACAGGGGGTAGTCTCTCCCTGGAGCAACTTGGGGGGGGTTAAGGGTCTTGCTCAGGGACCCATGAAGGTAGGATTTGAACCCATGACCTCTTGGTCCGGAGGCAAGTATCCTACCCACTGAGCCACCTCCAACATATGATTTACACCTTTTTCATACCCATTAAACCGTTCCATGGCTGGTGGATAGAGGCACTTTCATCCTGCTGGAGACCACTCTCATCAGGACAGAAATAAAGATCAGAATAACTTTGCAGTGACACTTCCCTCTAAGTGGATCCAAACAAATGAATTGTTCATTCATTTTATTAATGAGGGGCTTATGTTCTGCCACCCTACTGTAATAACCTACCGTAATAACCTCTATATGTAATCATGGACCGACGGTTCTGTAGTCAAGGACACATGGTTCACATCATGCAATGACATTCCCAGACACCCAAAGACCAGCTGTTCCTTAAATTACACTATATGGGCAATATATGACCATTGCACCGACAGGGACTTTATTGACATTGCATTTAAATACATAGACTTTAATATGGATTTGGTTCCCTCTTCGCAGCAGTAACAGCTTCCACTCTTCTTTGAAGGCTTTCCACACAATTTTGGAGTGTTTCTGAGTATTTTTTGTGCCCATTCATTTGGCAGAAAAACACACTGATGTTTGGCGAGAAGGCCTGGTTTGCAATCTTTGTTCATCAAAGGTTGTCTAAAATGTCTTGGTATGCTGAAGCATTAAGATTGCCCTTCACTGGAAGCCCAAACACTGAAAAGCAGGTGTGTCCCAATATGCTTGTTCATATAGTGTATCTTACATATCACACTAATGTCATAGAATGGTCACTGTTTACTAAGATTTCCAACCCTGTTTACTGGTGTCATTCCTATAGATTTGAATACAGTTGTCAGTTTGGTCACTGCCACTGTAACACTAGCTGTCTGAGTTGTATTTGTGACTGAAGCTCCTGCTGTCTATGTCCTGAAAATGCCTCTTTTACTTAACCCACTTAAATCTTTTCCTCTTGATTCAAAATTGAGGCCAACTGGGCCCGGTCAGTGTGCCACACAGCATGATGGGATGGTAATTCCATAATCGTATTGTTCAGTACACCTCTCTGAAAGCCTCTGCAGAAACTAGTTTGAATGAAGTCCATCCCATTACAGTTAATTAAGTATGACAATTTGTTCATTTGACACTTTCTTTTTCATCACATGATAGAAAAAGCATGCAGTGAGGATTAATAAATAAAAAAAAAAACTTTTAAACCATATCTTGTCATCTGGAATGCTTGGGTTATATTCTAGTGACTGAGATGTAATCAAATGCAGTGTGTTTTCGTCGCCTAGCGCAGTGGGAAAATTCCCCATTGAATCGATTTAGCAGTCCGACCCAGAGGGGCGCTGTAGGTGACCAATATGAATCAGCAGTGATCACACAGCTTGACACAGCCATAAATCTCCCCACCAATTATCAGCGCAGTCATCTGGGAGCATGTTCAGGAGCTCAGAACAGTAAACAAGAAGTATGACTCCTCATAGCATTTCATATACCTCAAAAGTGCAACTCTGAAGTATTTCTGAACGTCTTGTTGAGAACAAACTTTTTTCCCCCTGAAATTTTTGTGATTTTATTTATTGTTTCCTTGCTGTACACCAGATTAAAGTCATTTTACAATAGATGCTGATGGTTAGGTAATCATTATTATATTTGTAGAAAGTCAAACATTGCATAGATTTTTTTAAAATAAGCACCATCTTCAACAAGATTCCACAATATCTTATAGGAAAAATGAATACACGGAGTAACTAGAAGAGAACCGAAAATGTATGAAGAGACATTCCAGTTTCTAAAAGCTTTTCTTACATCACAAATCAATTACTTTATACTTCATATTTATATATAAACATTTAGTACCTGTGTATTGGTGCTTTGACAGGGTATAGGCATTTAAGCAGCTGGAAAACAACCTTAATATTAAGTAAAAGCAAACAATTGAGACATTGCCAGTGTATTCAACATTGTTAATATAAAGAGTGATAAGAATAAATACAACTTTAAATGTATCAAAAAAGATGCCAACATCAAATGAAACCCAAAAAATGTAAAAACTGCAGCAGAAAACATACAAAATTTGGTGTTTCATACAAGCTGCGGGTAAGATTAATTTCTTGGTCTTTTAACATGTCGCAAAGACAAAAATGTGAGTGACGAAGAACTTCCCGCAAGAACTTTTGGGCTTTCAGATGAAAAAGAATATATTTAAATATTTAAAGTTTCCATCTCGGTCTGACCTCGGACTTAAAGAGAGGACAAAAAGAAGGAAGAAGAAGGAAATGGAGTGCTTTAACTGTGCGACCAGCAGATTGCACCTATTACTGTTTGGTTTAGAATGAGAAGCATGTCCTCCATCTACAGGAAAACATGCTGTACTGGGGACATTTCAGCCAAAGAGTTTTCTACTTTTAAAGCTGCACACTGTTCATTTTTCACACTTTCTGAAATGAGAACGCAGGAGTCTGATATACTGGATTAATATTGACAATGATATTGCTCATTAAAGCAATCAGATATAAGCTACAAATGACCAATCTGCATTCAATACAGTTTCTTAGTGAAGAAACTGTAACAGAGCATTGTAAAGTAACATCCTTTATTTTAATTTCTAAAGGGGAATTCTAATAAATATTCACATGTATAATGCATAATTTAATCCTTGGATTGTGAACAATGTCATTCAGAGTGGTTTGTTATAAAATGTTACAAATTTCTTTACAGGCGGTGGGTGATAGGAACCAGAGGTCACAATGTCTGCAATGCTAATGTAGCTGATAATGTAGCTGTGTACTGATCAAAAATGATCAGTAAACCTTCACAGACATTTTATTAATACATCTTTTAACATTGATAATGGTAACTAGGAGTACCTCTCAAAGTACATTTTCTTTGTGGTTTATTTTTGCTTGACAATACAATACATGCACACTATGTGACGTCCACCGTCAGCGGCCGCTAGCGGGCAACATTGTTTAGAACTGATATGCTGAACTTTTATTTTGAAAATGTTGTTTGTGATGGCCTTTCATGTAGAGAAGCAACAGCTGGTGTTTGTTTAGTTGAAGTAATTGTGTATGTTTTTTCAGTATATATAGTTCCTTAGTTCAGATCTTCGTTTTCAGTCCACTCTTTTGTTTGTGTTTTGGCCATCGTGCCTTCTTTGTGATTGGTTTTTGAAAATAAAGAAGAAAAATGGAAATCCATGCCAGCGTGTGTGTGGTACAACCCACACACTACCTGTCAAATGTTTTTGCACTCCACAGGTTTTTGCCACTTGACCATTTATTTGTTGAGCAATGTAAAGTTTAGTTAACAACTATAAACTATATCAAATATAATATAAAGCAAACTAGTTTCCTAAAACATGGAAAGAATCTGTAAAGATACTCATAGGATGAATATACTGTAAATGCATTTGTTTGCAAAAAATGTTGAGTGTATTTCTGAAAATATTAAGTGAGTAACGCGCAAATGTAAAAAATCTTAGTGTGTGCAAAAACCTTTGTCTGGTAGTGTTTATTTATTTATTTCTACACACACACACACACACACACACACACACACACACACACACACACACACACACACACACAGTATGCACTTTTTGGGTTTTTTTGTGACACTTGGTTCCTCTCACCACTTTTGTGAACAATTCTGACTCTTTTAATTTCTCGAGAATGGGGAACTTCGCATAAAGCTACTCTGAATTGCTTTGTTTACATTTGAACCATTTATTTGTGCAGAAATTATGAACATTTGTTGAAATTCTTTCTCTTAGGAAGTCACATTAGAATTGGTATTGAAAGAGAGGGAAAAGTGGTATTGGTGCATCTGAAATTAGTAAGATCTGTTCTTGTCAATAAGACACCATGGAGGGTCATTAAACTAGACCATTTTCAACTCAGCTAAACAAGCAATCCAAAACTATATAGGGCTCAGCTTTAGGGAAAGCAGAAAATGAAAAAGGCAAAAATACTGCTAATTCAGGAAAAAGAAACTAGTACTCTAAAACCCTGCTGCTATTCACGGTAACAACAAATACAAAGAATTTACAAAATTACAAACACAAAGATGATAACTCTGGCCTGCCACACCTGAGACTTCATCACTGCCAAGTGAATGACCTTCCTTTCTTCCTCTGAGACTTTCCCCATAGTGCAGTTATCATTAACCCTGTTAGCCCGATAAACAAGTAGCCTGATAAACAAGTCTGTGCCATCCCCATGGGACTGAAGCTCCAGAGATGTGAAACTGGCAGAACACAGCTTTTCCACAGTGTTATTAACCTCAAAACATAAGGCTTGTGCTGTTTATCAGTATGTAGGGGTGCTAGGAGCATTCTACACCCATGTGACCGCTGTACCACCTTTGACTAAATTGTACAATTATTTTTGCTGACGAAAAACGTGTTTTCCAGTGAACTCAGTGTATAATCAGTAATCAAAGATTTCTTAATGAAATGTTTCAGGAAGCTGATCACATTACTACAAAATATAAAAGCAGCTGTTAACAAACTCCAACAGCAAATGTATAAATTTTACAGAATTTAAACACCAAATGCATGCAGGCCTGTGTGGGTAAGATACTGGAATTGTTGGGTTTTACTCTACCACCCAGAAAAGATGCTGTGTGAGCTCAGAGCTATGCAGTGTGTTCATCTTTGTGTTTTGATAAGACCTGTGCAATTTTCTTCTGGATCAATAAGGGCTTATCAAAGAGGACATTTAGCAGTGCAACACCAGCTCCAGGGTCTTAAGAGATTATGGGAAATGTAACAGCCAAGAAAGTTCTTTGATGTTGAGTGCTACAGAACAGATCTAAGCTGGAGATGAGAGAACACAGACAGTCAGGCCTTGACTGAGAAGAACATATGTAAGGGGCTCTTTGTTGCTGCCATTTGTTCTGATGCCTCTTCTATACCTTTCAAGTCTAGAGATACAGGGCAGTGGTCTTCTCTGCACTCCAGAAGTGTGTCGAAGTTTGAAGAGTACTGTTCACTCTGAGGGAAGTGCTGAGAAGTCTAGTGTGTGATGAGGGTTCTTGACAGGCTGGAGAGTCTGTGCGTGAGTACAGGTGTGTGTAAGTGTTTGTAAGTGTGTGTATGAGTGTGTGTTTGTGTGTGTGTGTGTGTGTGTGTGTGTGTGTGTGTGTGTGTGTGTGTTTTATCGGGTTCTTCATTGCTGAGAGACATGAGATCCTCTTCCAGTGGGTTTCACAGCTGCATCCTAAGACACCTTTCTGGAGCGGGACTCTGCCAGTCTGACTCGAAGAAAAAGAAAGAAAGTAAGTTAAACACACATTCGAGTTAGTGGAGCCTATTTTCATTGTCATACTACTAATGCAAAAATATGGCACAAACTTCTAGGGATGGGTCACATGAGGGCAGGGTTTGCTGGGTTCTCCGATGAATCAGGGCTCTTGCGTGTGTATGGAAATACCTCATTGTGTCATTGTCTATGACAGTACAAGATAATATAAGATAACCCTTTATTAGTCCCCCTTGCCCTTCTCAGCACAGCACGTTAACCTGTAGACCACATGGTGCGGTCTGATTTTTGTTATTCAGTGTTGGGTATTTTGGCTTTCAACATGAGAATTTTTTGTTAAAATTATTATTTATCATTTTAATTATTTACTTCATCCCATTTTCAAGTAAATATAGACAGAACCTGTTAAATTTGATCCCTTTACCTTTGTCAAATAATATTTATGAATAGAAATGCCACTCATGTTTGTTTGTTTTTTATTAAAATGAGCCAAGGCCAATGAATCTCTTTTTGAAAAAACAATTATTTGTGTCATTTTTCTTAAGCTAAAAACTGAAAACGGGTCCCACAGACCCGAAGACCTTATAAGGATCAAAAGTCTGCTTTTGGCCAGGTGTGGAACCAGAATGCTCAGCTGCCAGCCAAACTCCCTCCACACTGAACCACGACAGGGGGGATTATATATTATATTCTAATTTTTATGTTATCTTCTGTTAAAGAGTCCTCAAGTAACAGCAGGCTGATTTATTTGTATGTTGTTGAGAATAGCATGTGCTGAAGCATATATGAAAACAGTCTAGGCAGTTTTCACCTATTATCACTTGCTGTGTGTGGGTCTTTATTTAGTAGTTCTAATAATACTTTCAGCTCACAAGCTGTACAAGAAGTCACAAAATCTTATGCAATCTTATGACTCTCAAAAAATACATTTTGAAAAGTAACATCAGACACGTTAACATCAAAGTCAAATGACTTCTCATAAGAAAACATTGTCAAACAGCTACAGTACATTACTAATACTAAAACTAGGAAATGGAGCCCATCAGTCTCTAATGTCACAAGTGGACCTCAGGGAAAAATACACCACGAGACGAATGAAGGATATGGCCCATTTAATGAAAGTACATTAAAGGTTTCTAATGATGCACTAAAGGCACAGCGCCTCTCAGCACTGACCCATTATGCAGTAGACAGAAGATTGTTTTTTTTCTCTCACCTCACTTACCTGTGTCCATTTCCTCCACCTCCGTATTGCTGCATGACAGGTAACAAAGATCCAGGTTGACATTAAGCCATAATTAAAACATCACTTAAAAGTGCAGACTAGCAAAACCTTTCTTACCAACTCACTCTCGAACCTTTAAGATCTGCCAAACTTTTTGTGCAAACCTAAGCAGTGTATCCTCAATGTAACTCTGGGTGCTTAACTGAGAGCAGCGCTAAAAGATCTTCCTCCGTGGTCCAGATAGCGGTCCGCATGCTGCTTTGTGCCAAAATTAATAGGGGATATAACAACTTGGACTCATCTCATTTGAAGTGATTTACTTCAGTGAGTCATGAGCACTTTGCTCATTACATTACTGTAATAAGTGATGGCCCTCGCTGCCAAGAGCAGAGCTGATTTCTACCTGCTGGACCACAAAGCCAGTGACGAACTCACATTAATGCGCTGGCATGACACTGCTGTCGACTGCTACCATGGGCAGGAGGGAACGTGTTTAATCGTTCAGACCATTTATATACAAAGAATTTTGATGACATTTGCTCAAGAGGATGCTGGATGGCGCTTAGGTTTATGAGCACAGCTTAATGTTAGCCAAGACTGACATTAACATTTAAAAGTCTATAGTAAACTATCTATACTATTCAAATGAATACAATTACATAATCACATGATTCATTCTGTATTTATGCAATAGTATATTCTGCAGACTAAAGATTTACCTGCCAGTCACAAGTGTTTACTTCCAATGACAACAAAATGCAGATAATGCTCCTTATAACAAACCTGCAGTGAGTGGCAGTAAATCAGTCTGAATTATTAGGCCAAGAGATGTGAAGAGGTGTTAATGGGGGATGTGTAACTTCAGACACACTATCCTGATTACATGGAGGCTGGAGATGTTTTTATTCGATGGTTGGTTAGGTTCTATATATGCTGACAATCCCTAAACAGAATAATATAGAGATCAGTTAGCTAATAGAATCTAGCTTCTCTTATTTAATAATTATTTGCAAAGATGATTATCAACTATAAATACATGACATTATTTCATTAATACTGACAAATAATAATGTTGCAAACGTTTGCATCTTCCAGTGACACATAGCAAACAGGTAAAGGGTGGATCTTTCTGGAAAACAAGACTATATGTACTATATATGAAACAGTAACTTTTCCTCATATTCTTATTTCACCATAAAACTTACAGAACTACTTATGGATGTCACACTTTTAATAGAAGTTCTCAGCTTGTTTCAATGAGCAACAAGTGAGAAATGATTCATATTAAAGTATATGCTTTTGTTTTTGTCAGTGATAATGTCTTTCAGAATCACATATAATGAAGAGGTCTGGATTCCAATTTGATGGATCCAACTTTCTGTTGTGTGGGAATCAAAGAGTGCAGTAACACAAATCTACACATGAATATCTAACACTGATTATGTTTGGATGTTAGACTCTAGAGCTGCTGGGGTTCAGTTAGAAGGTTTGGGAAATATGCAAAGATTTCAGAGGATCTCATTTTACCTTCAATTTGACATCTTCTGTAGTTCAAAAGAGTTTCAATTCAGACACAATGAACGAATCCATTTTTAGATGAGAGTGAATTATTGAATGGTGTAGTGCCTTGTCATATGACATATCACCTCAAACCCGTTGAAGGCACGTCTGGCCTGAAATGACTGAATAACACATAAGGTTCCCTAACTTTGTCTTGAGAGACACATGTGATTCCTAATGTGACAACTGCCATCTTCTATTTACACTAAATGGCAGAGTTGTTTAAGAGGTGGAAGACAATTAAAAATGAAGAGCAGCACTATGTTTGAACCCTCTCTTCTAAGGCTGGGAGAATGACTCAAATAAAAAACTTCTTAAGCCATTAAAGTTTCTGAGGGAGCATTACATTTACATGATCCAAAAAAGTGGACGTGATTTAAGAGAGAACTCCGATCCTTTAATGTAGATTGTTATAATCCAATCTACATTATTCACAAAGCACATTCCATGTCACAGGCTTATCCATAGGGCTAAGAGAAAGCAGTTTCTGATTCTTATGCCTGAAGAGTAGAAACTAGGGCTGTTAAAAATATTGCATTAACTATTTGCGTTAATTTATTTTCTCTAACTTTTTAAAATAAATTGATCGCACGATTAATTTGAAAATTAAACTCCCCTCTGCATTGCAATACCATACAATCAGTGGGGGCAGTATTGCACTATGTCAGCTGCTAGCATGCCAGAAGAAGAAGCCATTTCATGTGGCCAGAGTCAAGCTAGCGATGGAAGATAAACACACGCTGTTAAATGAACAATTCCGCTTTAAGTTACTACCAGAGGGGGATT
>JBBPDC010072584.1:0-10594 GCA_037974485.1 Hemigrammopetersius urotaenia
ACCCAACAATACATAAGCCATAGAGAAGAACACCACAAGTTGTAGAGAAGTGGGAAATCAAGGGATTTTTTTTTTTTGAGAAATAAGTAAGTAGTAGGAAAGAGACATACAGTTAGTTGCCAAAGTGCTCCTTGAAGAGGTGGGTCTTCAGGCGACGCTCTACCGTCTACCCTCTCCCACACTCCCACACACCCCTTCCATCCACCTCCACACTCATAAACACCCCTTGCACCCACACTCACCCACACCCACATGCCTTCCACCCGATCCTACATGCCCTTCTTCCAGGGGATAAAGATATCCGAGTCATCGACTAAGGGGCAGCAGAAAGAGACTCCACATGTTTTTTTAGTGAAGCAATGTAACTAAAATAGAAATTTCCTAGAAGTAAATGAGCATAATGATGAGCCTCGTTGTTGAGCACATGCTCAACCACAATTGACTTCTGGATCACGATCAGTCCCATTTAAGCATCATAAACCTCCCAGCAGATGAACTACACACCCATAAATATCCACAAATCTGTCCAAAATGAGACTTTTTGAGGGAAACACAAATGAGCATCAGGCCAGAGATCCTGGAAGAGTAGAAAATGTGCAGTTAGAGATGATATCTTTTACATATGGGAGCATAAATACAGCAGCGGACTTACAGGAAATAGTGATAGAGAGAAGGAGAGAGAGAGTTCAGTCTGTTACTGTGGACCTGAAGTGTGGACTTTTCTCAGAAGGTCAGCATTGAGGAACCAGCGCTGTGGTTTTCTTCTTGCTCATTTCTGTGGTTACATTGCCCCAGTCCATCAAAAGGAACTTTTTTTCACCAATACACACAACAGAGAAACACGTTCGCTTAGACCCACACAGACTTTGGGGAGGTCAAATTAGGTGACGGTTAGCATGGACTGTAAAGCTAGTTTGCAGTCTGGGCTAAATGAAAAGTGTTCATGGTTAAATGTGAGCATGAACAGGACATTAATTGGACACTGTATACACACCACAGGCTAGATTTGACATCAGCCTTCGTATTTAAAAAAATGCTCTTTCAATGCTGTATGACAAGAAATGTAACTGACTGGGCTGAATTGTAATGAAACAATATAAACTGTAAGTGCAGTTTAATGGATGTGGAAGTTTATATAGGGTTTCATTAAAATATCATCCTCTTGCTTTTATCACAGCAGCACTGATTCACCTCATTCTTTCCAGTGATTTTCAAAAATAACTTCTGTCCAAACCTTCCTAGAACTTTTTCAAGGCTACAAACAATTCTGTCTTTGAATGACCATGTTGTAGCAAAAATATTATTTTCTGCCTGTCAAACTGTCTTATCTTTGGCATATTGAGTAAATTACATGAAAGAAATGTTTTACTGCGACAGTAAAAAGATACAAAGGTAAAAAAAAGATACAAGGAGTCTAGACAAAGGGGTTCCAACCACTCAGCATTCAGCACCACCAGTATACTGATCACCGCCTGATCATCTGGAATCATCTGCACCTGTTTCTTCACTGGTTCAGGATTTAAATGTAACATGATGTTGTCCTTCAAGTGTACTGAGGTGTCTGCTGGTAGAACATTAGCCCCATTAGGGCTATCGTGGTGGGTTCTAGATAGCAAAAGAAAACTTAGAGCTCATAAACATGAGCTTTATCCGATTTAGGCCTTAACAGTTTTTTAGCAACAGTACCTACATAATATGCATTTGTGGACAGAGCTTGAGCATCCTAGAAGAATTGGGTCCACTCTTTTGATCTGTAGTGATCAGTGTTTTGGACATGTTTTGCATGTCAGTGTTTTATTACACAAATGTAACCTGTTTAAACAAACCAGCGGTGAGTCAGCGAGCGGCAAGTGTCACATCACTACATTCTTCTAACTGTTTATCCTTCCTTTTTATCTCCTGCACCGTTGCATTTTTTTCGTTTGCGGAGGGCGAAGCACAACAACCTCAGATACAAATCTGAGAACAGGAGATGTGAAGTAAGTGTGTGTGTGTGTGTGTGTGTGTGTGTGTGTGAGGGCGGGTAGTCACAATGGACAGATAGCAGAGGATCCAAGAAAGATAGAGAGAGACAGTGAGAGGCTTAAATTTCATATAAACTCTAATGTTTTGAAAAACAAAGCTGGAGAGAAGCATTTGGTGCCCTATTCTGACATGCGCGTGCGCACACACACACACATACACACACACAGACATTAGAAGATTAAAGCTCTCGTTACATCATCAAAAACATAAAAGACAGAGCTGACCTCAGGTTTCTAATTTAGCATATCTCTACTCACTGTTCCTCCTTTCTTTCTTTCTCTTTTATTGTTAATCTCTCTCTCTCCCCCTCTCTTTCTTTTCTCTCTGTTCCCATTTCTTTCTCTCTTTTATCTCTCACCCTCTCTCTCTCGACCATCTCTCTCTTCCTTCTCTATTTTTCTCCCCATCTTTTTCTCTCTCTCCTCATTCACAGTCTCTCTTTCTCCCCCCTCCCTATCTCTCCTGGTTTTTATGTTTCCCGTTTAATAAACCAATAAAATTAAAAGAGACAAAGGAGAGCTACAGTTTCGGAAATGTGATGTTATATGTCTTATTTAAAGCAGTGGGTGAGGGGCCCCTTAAAGGGGCACTAAACGGAAACCCCCCCCTCCCCAGACTGCTTAAAATGAGAAAACAAGCTTTAGATGATCCACGGATGGATGAGGATGGGACGTCCGGGGTCAGAAGGGGTCTAGTCCCCACGACTACTTCTGTAAGTTGGCACGACTTTGCCAATTACTTCATCGTCCCCCGAGGCACTGCCCTGCGCCATCCAACTTCCTTTCCCTCTGCGTGGGTGTTCTATCACCCCATCTCTCTATCGCTCCATCGCAGGGCCTCTGTATCCCTCCATCACGTAGACAGACATAATCGCACACACAAATATTCACATCCTCCTCTCTGTCCCCCTCTTGGCCAATGGGAGCACAGAACTGGGCATTCAAGATGGGCCTCTAAAATAAACATGGCATTTCCTGGGCCCCTCCCCATTTACTGAGGCCCCGCAATTAGCGTTAATTAACATTAACATAAAAGTCTCACTGCTTTAGAAGAAAACTAGCCATGAAAACAAACATCATACGAAATCTTCAAAGGGGAAGTCTACCAGTATGTTAACATTTCTCAGGCACGGATTTCTTTACAGTGGTGGTGAATGGAACTGAACATCACCTCTCTAACACACATTTAGCTGTTCCATTTATTATCCATAGAGAATCCACAGTGAAGGGTGTTTATGTGGAATGTTGATGATGGTAAAATGGAGCTAAATCGCTTTTCTTTGGGGACTATTTTGCCTCACAACACCCTGAATGTATCCCTCCACCATGAATGGGTTTAATTTTAGGACCAAAAGCTTCTCAAAACTCTGGTGGAACAACGTCTCAGGTGTCAGGCGGCACAACCATAATCATTTCATGGAATGACTTTATGTGAGGCAGACGTCTGGTTCCATTCATCAACACGGCGGACAATTTTTAGAGACAGACGCCTGGTTCCATTCACCACCATTCACTCCATGAATTTCCCCTTAAAGGATCGTCTCACACCAAACTCACTCTGAACCTCTGTTTTTAATTCTCAACCAACTAATAATGCAGAAATTGAGTCAAGCAATCTAAAGCATTATAGACGGGATCACCAGACCAAATGAAGGAGTGTAAAGGGGGGGATTTTCTGGAGATTCCTAACAATCACACACATTTAGTATTTGTTGCTGTTTGTTAGCAAATGTTGGCTCGGTGTGTCCTGAGCTCAGATCAGACAGAAAGTCCCATTCATTATCTGTTCTGAGTCATCCTCACCAAAACAAACCATTTATTGACTCACTCTATGCCCCAAAACAACAACCACAGTCCCACAGACCACCAGCACCACACACTTCAGTGTTTATTTATTACTGTTCAGTTATTATTGTGTATTTTGCCACACTCTTAAATATATACATCATATTTACAACAACATTTAATTTATATTCTGTATGGAAAGCTTACAGATTGTACATCAAATTATGATTTAAAAAAACTCTTACTTACAAACCAGAGGCATAGCCAGAATCCTACGTTCCTCATTACGGGGGGGTGGAGGGCCTTAAGCCCTATTTATATTACAGTAATCCCCCAGTTTTACGCGGATATGGAGTTGCGAAGGATTACTACACAATACAATTCAAGTTTTGGAACCCACTTAAATTTACCAGATTTGCATATCACTCATGGTATTTTTAACTCAAAATATACAAAAAAATATTTATTCTAATTCTACAGTATGGTACCTGTATGGTCACCATTTGAGTTGATTTGTTAGTCAGAAAGCATCATATCTGACCTATAAAAACCACCTGAAATAATTATAGATATAGATCTATATAATAAATATATATCACTAGACGAGTGTTAGAGCTTTAACAAGCTATTGCACAAGCGGAATCAGAAATGATGATATAAAATGCCAGGTAAGCCAGGTAGTCATCACCCTCAACTCCTCAGACTTCTAGATCTTCTAAAAGTGAGTACTCCGGCCCAGACATAACTCTGTGTGTGTGTGTGAGAATACGGATTCCGGTGGGAATCTCTACTCTTCCAGAGAGCGTTCTTATACCAAAGATGTGTAGTCTATGAACTCTTTCGCTCCACGTCGCGTTTGAGTTCATCCACCACGCTATATCGACTACTCTCAAATTTGTGACAGTGATGAAACAGTTCATTTAAGTTTAAGGTCAGAATTTGACTCTGCATCACCACACAACCAGTTAACAGGACGTCAGACCCAAGGATTCTTTCATTTTACCAAGGTAATCAGACACCTGAATGGAATGAACCTCCGATGCTCAGCACCGTCCTCAGGAACACGAGGACAAGGGGGCGTGACAGTTAGCTGTACTCCAAGGTGGGAACTTTGAAAGTAGCCAATGCAAAAAAAAATTTATTTCTCCTTGCTGCGGAATGGCTGCTGCCTTGTGACGCTGCAGTCCAGAATTTACCCCGTGCAGCGTCTCAAGTGGAGCGTCCCGAGTGGAGCGTCAGGAGAGGAGCGTCAGGAGTGTTCTCCCCCTTTGCTTCTATCACAGCAGCAAAGATTCACCGCATCCTTTCCAGCAATTTTCAGATATAACTTGTGTCCAGCACCTTTCAGCTCGAGCTTATTTGGAACTTTTGGGTCCAGCTTATCTTTGCAGCTTAATAGGAGAAAGATCATTTTAAAGAACATTTCAGATCATTCTCCTGTTGAAGAATCAAATTCAGCCCAATGACCAGAGGGAATTACGCAATGTCAGTCACTAAAGACAGAACTGATATTTCTCTTCAAAACCAAAAGCTAGAGCCGTTGTAAATTAAATGTTACTATGTACTTTATACAAATACTGAAAACCAGTGTTTTCGTTTATTTTATTTATTGTGTTTTTTTTATTTATCTGTAGTATTTATATCCACCTTTCTGACCAAAGACAGCATTTTGTGTATATAATACATATTATTTAGTACTAAAGATTAAGTTCTATAAACACTATGTTTTCTGGAGACTTTTATTTTGACTTTATACTATATTTTAAATGTATCCATGTGACTGTGCAATGGTAGTGTAAGTGAAAGTGACCATTCTGTCATATGTGAACACACCACCGCACACAGTGTGAACATCACAAAATTCTTTCTCTGCATTTTAACCAATTCACCAAGTGAATTTTCTTCTGCGTGGATGCAAACTTCTCGCCTGTAGTGGGCTTTGGATTGATCACATTAAATCTTAGATGTAAATAAATGTAAAGGCCAGTGCACAAACAGCCTCTAATTGCATCTGACCCTTGCTAACTCCAGCTCTCTGTCCCTCATTGTTGTCTATTCTTAGTTGGCCACTTGAAACGTCTCGGTTACAGGGCAGGATCTGACCTTTGCCCTCCGGCTCAACCCCTGGGCGAGAGGCGAGGAAGAGGCCGCAGAGCGACGGCACTGCAGCTGGGAACGCTGGGACTGGTCAACCACAAAACAGCTCCAACCCAACCTCCAGGGCAGCCAGTACAGTACTGCCCACAACAGCAGCCTGTCATTACACACACACAGGGCCCCAAAATACACATCACAGCATCTCAGGCCGCAGGGACAGTGGGGGACAGTGTCCCTTAAAACACACAATGAAGCGTCCCATAACAACACAAGGGGTCTACGTTAATAGTCTGGTGAGAAATTACAATATGTAACAACACATTATAACTGTACCCCTGTATAATGGAGATACTGGTGTTTCCAATTAGGTGTCCATTGAGGTAAAGCACAAGGTGGGTGTTTCTAATAAAGTGGCAGGGGTGGAAGGACAAGTTGATGTTTCCAATAAAGTGGCCTGTGAGTGAAAGCACAAAGTATTTCCAGATAAGTGCCCTGTGAGTGGAAACACAAGGTAGGATGTTTCTAATAAAGTGGCCAAAGAGGGTTCATAATAAATATACTATATTGTTCAGGTCCATAAATAAAACTATTAATTACATCTCTTGCTTAGAGTAAACACCTAAAACATGCCTAAAATGGTAAAAGAGGTCATGAAAACCTCAAGAAGTCTAAATGTAGTAGTACCTGCTAAATATAGAGTCTATTCCTGACTCCTGCTCAAATGAGAGTGTTGTTGTCTTGGCTGTTTCTCATTGAATCAAAGCTTGGAGACTGTTTGGAATGTTATTTTGTGATAAAGGTGCTTATTGTTGACGCCCAGTGGCGCTAGATCACGTCCATGACACAATAACATGACTATTCGGCCCGTTTACATAATAACACATTTCTGAGATTCTGTCTGGATGGAGAAAAGCTCCCTCGCGGAACAATGCCGACGGACAGATCACCTCATAGTCCTACCACAAAACCTCCTCACAGCATTACAGCCATTCCTAAAGAGGTATAAACCCTGCGATCGGACTTTACAGGCTAATCTCTGGGCTTATGAACTGCTAAACCCATTTACACACTGGAGAATGTATAGCAGAGTGGATAAGTCCAAAACACCATAAGAATTGATGGAAAAATAAAACTTATTCAACTTTCCAGAGGAGTGTTAGACTGTAGGGTTTAGGTTAAGGTTAATGTTTAGGGTTGGTGTTAGGATTTAGGGTTAGAGTTTGGGGTTTAGGCTTCAGAGTTTAGGGTTAGGGTAAGAGTTTGGTAGGTAAGAGCGTTGTGGTGGTCTTACCCCACGCCGCAGCCACTCGGAGGACCGGGGGCGCTCTGTTGAATCCGGAGCCTCAGACACTGAGTTTTCCCTGAGATCACTGCTGGGGCCGGACGGACAGTTCATGATCATATACTCCGCATCCTCCACTGCAGACACACACACACACACACACACACACACACACACACACACACACACACACATACAGTTATAGAGCTGCACAATACAGACAAAATCAGTATTGCTATTTTACTGCTACATATTGTGATTGTGCTGCCTATTAGATGGTCCATATCATCATTCATTCACTTTTCCTTAATTAAAAAGACGTAAAGTCTGTAAATATTGTTTCAAATAATATGTTTACCTACCCCATCCACACAGTCCATATATGGAAAACAAGTTACAACAACCCATTTTCAAATCATAGAAGTTGTGATGTCACATTACCAACACCAATATATCTTCTTATTCTTGCTACAACAATTTAGCCCCACCTATTCACCAGCACCTTTAACAGTTAATAATTAGACTTTTGTTGGATTTACATGAAGACCTTGTTTCTTCAGAACACCCAGTAACTCACCTGGAGCTGAGATTGGTCACCCTGTCAAACACTGTGATTGGTTAGAGGCTCATTTGCATATTGCAGCCTTTTGTGAAAGAGAGACCGATTTTATCGGATTTTAAGTCTAACATGATCTGCCTCAGATCTGCATCTCTCTCCATTTGGGCTCCTCCACCCGCCTCAGCGAGCCACAAGTCAGAAGTGTGACAGAGCTGTGTATTCTTAGCCCTGATTTCAGAGCTGAATTCCTCAAATATGAGATGAAATGTTTTTATCTGGTGCTTTAATGCAAATTACATGCTTTAGAAGTGACTGAATGTCTTCCCCAGGATTCCGACTCGCCAACTCTGCCTCGCAGACTCACACACTGCCTCTAGCAGCTCTCTGTCAGAGAGAAGTATTTGAGCTATTTAAGTCAATGTTAATGGACTTGTGCTTTCCAGAGTATGTCTGTATAATAACCCTTTCATTTCTATGTGTATTTATAAATAAACTGATCTACCTTCTCCTCAGCTCTATTGCAGTCATTAGTATTTAATCTTCAGCTCCTGGTTTTGGGTTTCATTTCTTTCAGCCGTGCAGGTTCTGTTGCTGGAGTGGTTTGAAACAGGTCTGATTGACTAATATTTTTGCAGGTTGGACAGGAGATCTTTGAATCACATCACATTTATTTATATGTTTATTTACCCGTTCCTCAGTTCTGTTTTAGTCATTACTATGTAATCTTCACCTTCTGATTTGGAATTCAATTTCTTTTTACTGTACAAGTTCTGCTTACCGTGGAGCTTCAACCATGTATTTTACAACGAAATGGTCTAAACAGAGAAGAACAGAACTCACTTTAGTTTCTGTACAGTAGTGACCGTCAACCCATGACCTGCAGGACCTGCAGGCAGAGTTCGGGTCAGTTTATTTCAAAATTTGGAGGGCAAGTCAGAAAGTGACAAAGCAGCATCCCAACTACTTTATGAGAGACTTGTAACATTGAAGGTTTGGAATGGGTTCTGATCAGGTTCAGATCGGGTTCATGTTGGGCTCAGGATGAGTTCAGGGCAGGTTCAGATCGGGTTCATGTTGGGCTCAGGATGAGTTCAGGGCAGGTTCAGATCGGGTTCATGTTGCGCTCAGGATGGGTTCAGGGCAGGTTCAGATCGGGTTCATGTTGGGCTCAGGATGGGTTCAGAGCAGGTTCAGATTGGGTTCAGGTCGGTTTCGGGTCAGGTTTGGGTGAGGTTCAGGTCAAGATCAGGTTGGGCTCAGTATGGGTTCAGGGCAGATTCAGATTGAGTCTAGGTCGGGTTCAGGTCAGGCTGGATGAGGTGAGATTCAGGTCGGGTTCAGGTTGGGCTCAGGATGTGTTCAGGGCAGATTCAGATTGGGTTTAGGCCAGGTTCACTTCAGATTCATGTCATGTTTGGGCTGGGTCCAGGATGTGTTCAGCTCAGGTTTGTGTGAGGTTCATGCTGGGTGCAAGTGAGGTTCATGTCATGTTTGGATCAAATTCAGATCAGGTTAGGTTTGGGTTGCATTTAGATAAGTTTGGGGTCCGTTTCAGGTTTGGGGTTGGGATCAGGTTCAGATTGGGTTCATGTTGGGTTTAGATCAGGTTTGGTCAGATTCAGATCAGGTTGGGTTCAGGTCGGGTTCCGATAGGGTTCAGGCTCAGGTCAGATTCAAATTGGGTTCGGATTGGGTTCAGGTTGAGAGCAAATGATTGGTGGGTCGGGTTGGCTCTCATAGGGTCAGGCAGGCAGGCTTATTCCCAATCTGTGTTTGTATACAATTTATACAGCTTCAGTTATAAATAATTTACTGTAACATATAACACGAAAAGCTTCTAGAATTTCATCATTATTATTATATAAATGAATATACACTAATAGGACTACAATGACTACAGTAGCTAAGCAGCACCTAATGGCGTAAATCACTTGATGTCAGTGTGGACGGACCTGTCCAGCAGGGGGAGCCGTTATGATAAACACAATGGCCTAAACCAGGTGGGTGGAGTTTAGCTGCTCAAGCATTTGAGAGGAAGGTACAAACAGAGCAAGGCCAGACCCCCATGTCACTGAAATGAACAGGCCCTAATGCTAATGCTAAAGAGTCTCTTTCTGCATCTGCGGTGGGTCTGGACGTCTCTGTTGACCTGAAGACAGCTGGACAGGAGACACGATGAGGTCACGGGGTTCAAAAGTTTTACTACAGCAGAAGAATTTACAGCCCGAGAGGCTTCGGATGGTTCGAGGTTTAGTTCCTTCCCACCTCAACCCTACATGACCCCTACACACACTCACACATACACACACATACTCATTTATGCTGAAGGCTTTATTCTGAGGGAGGACAGGCTTCTATTAAAAGGATCTGACCGTTTTAGGAGGCCTCTGGATCTTCCTGCAGTTACTGTGCTATTGCTTCAGCCTCAATGGAATTCGCAGTTAGTGGATATAGTGGATGAAAACACTAATGTTTAGTAAAAAAAGAACTCTTATGTATTATTATTGTTGTTGTTATTATTATATGTATTGTTTCTATTATTACTATTGTTATTATTGTTATTATTGTTATTATTATTATTATTACTGTTTTTTATTCTTATTATTAATGTGCTTAAAGAAGCAATAACACTACTGTTATTCTTAAATCCTATTTTCCTTTTTATAGCTGGAATTTGGCATCTCCTCTTCTCCTACAGAACATTCGTGTCACGGCTTGGGCTGATGTAGCCGTGTCATGTTTTGGTTTTCTGTTTTTTGGTTTTCTGTTCTTGGTTTTCTGTTCTTGGTTTTCTGTTTGTATAATTATTCCAGCATCCGCTGAGGAACCTTTGTTCTAGTTATGCTT
>JBBPDC010072652.1:0-10593 GCA_037974485.1 Hemigrammopetersius urotaenia
CTCTGCTGCTGGCCAGCAAGACTGAATCAAGTTGGTCAATGAGTTCTTTGGCTCTAGTGATGTGTCTTCAGTCTGATATAATGTATTTTTCTAAGTATCTAAATGCCTGTAGTAAAATGATGTTGTTGAATACTGGGTGCATCTCTTTGAATGCAATGCATTGTTAAAGATATCAACAAAAAACTGACAAAAACTGAAAATGCGATTTTCAGTTGGAAAATGGTGTTGTGCTACCATAAATCAAACAATTGTAACTTGACAACCGTTTAAGATACAGCTTTGACCAAGATATCATTTTAAAGCTTATTTTCTCTTCCTTTTAAGAGAAAGCCCAAATTTGGGGTCACTGTGACTCATTTTGCCAGATCAGGACACATTTTAAAAACTGTCAATTATTTCTTGCTGTAGCACAGGAAAAGAAGATTTGAAACGTTTTTCACATATGTTCATGTTTCAAGAAGAAAAGTTATGTTCACATATGTTCAGTGTCAAGAAGAAAAGTTAGCCTTTGTTGCGGAATGTAAATCAAACACACATGTAATTGTATTAATTATGCAATGAGTATCTATATAATTATGTAATTACAATTAAGAGCTGTAAACGTACAGCAAAAGCTCAAAACAACAATAACCATTGGCCCCTACAAGTTAAAATGGGCTTAACTGTTTATATATCACTGGCTTCAATATTGTACACTATATAAGTGCTACTAGTCCTCAAGTTCGAGCCAACATACATACACACACATTCTCCAGACATCTATACAGAGCGATGACAGTCCTCAGAACTTTCACTCCACTGCCTTCAGCTGTCTGGGACATGTGCCAGCCAAGAAAAGCAGAAAACATCAGAAACACCTGGGGCTTCCTCTACTACCTTTGAGTCACTTGGCCGATACCACCACTCCCTGATGACGTAGAAAACACACAAACATACACACACACATACACACAAATTCCAACCTCCTGCAGCACACGTACACCAGACACTCCAACCACCGCCCTCCCTATTGGTCTCCTGATTTTGTGATAGAAGTTACAGTTCATGATTGCGATCACGAGTTGCTGGACACCAAGCGCGAAAAGACCTGTGAAAGCTATATAGGATTGGGAGGGCCCAACGAAGCGTCACGTCAACATTCGGCGGCATGCGGAGAGAATGGGGTGTAATCAGGCCCGTATGTCCTCAAGCTTAGGAACCTTACCCACATTATTCAAGGCAACCTGTCCAACCACTTTCACTCGCCGAAACCCTTGATGGAAATGAATACGGACACAGATTAGCAGAGTATTTTTTTAACTATCAAAGCTGTTCTTTTAAAATCTGCATCCACTTAACTCTGGTATGGCGGGTTCTGTTCAAACAAGGCGATCTAAGAAACGGTAGCCGGCTGGAACAGCAAACACTTTCAGGTCCTTCCCTTTAGCGAGCTGTCGTGTGTACCTCTCCAGGTCTCACGTTAAGACCTCACACCAGTTGACAAGAACGAGCTGGGAGGCGCTTGTAGGTGAAACGCTACCACACAGTCACAGGCCAGTTGTCAAGATGTGAAGACACACTCTGTCTTGATCCCCAGTTGGCATTTTACACACACAGACATACATATTTATCCATGGGCTGTCAAGAAAGCCTGAAATATGGGGATATTTGACCTCCACAGACCCCCCTCCCATACACAGGGTCAATAGGCCTGGATCACATGGCAGGCCAGTTAGGAACTCAGACAGGACATTAAACTGAGTACACTGCACTTTTACAGACTGTTTTGACACACACACACAAAAATAAACAATTTAAAAATTTAACTTTAAAAATAAGGTTTACTTATTTGCACACTTGATGTATATACACTTTGCAAGAATTGACCCATTTTAGTATAAAAAACACTTTGGTTTGCTTGACTTTATTTACACACTTGGTGCATATACTCCTTGCAACAATTTACCAATTTTACTATAAGTTACTATTTACTAAAAATACTTAAAACCGTGTTCTGTTTTTTTCCATTTGTTCAATGAACATTTCAGGTTGATTTACTATTTGCCTGCAGTCCAATCCCCTGTCTACCTGACCAAGTCTCAGGTACATCATGCTACACCAATAGGAGTTTCTGGGCAAGACTCCTAATGTTACATTAATCTACATCTGCAAAATGATTTAAGTGTAAGCAGCTCTGGATAAGAGTATCTGTCAAATCTGTAAATGTAAATGGATTTTTACAAAGCGTGGTCATTGACTAACCTGACTGGCAAATTCTCATTAGTATCCTTCTCTACATTTTGCATACATTTTCATTCTAAGCACTCTGAGACACATCTCACATTTATAAAGTGTGTTTTTAGATGTATAGGGTGAATTTATACAAACGGATCATAGCCAGCATTTGTAACCAACAGGACAAAGTGCAGCTCCACACTTAACAAGCTGCCAGGTGTCTAAAAGCCAAATTCAGAAATGTAAAGCAAGTGTGAGGACCTCTCTGTTGTGATATACGAGCAGTGTGGCCTGGTTCAGGGCTGGGTGTGGTAAAACAATGGAGACAATGTATGGACATGAATTTAAAGGAAACTGTAAGAGTGGCTCATGGACATTTCCCATTTCTATATTATTAAAGCCAGATTTTTGTCCTTGGTTGGAAAACGCTTAATTTCATGCTCGGTTATTACACCACTTCCATTCCCAGGCTTCGTGATTCCAGTTTGAATGGGATTGAAATGCAAATCTCCAGCATTGCGCCAATGCTAATATCTGACATTCTTGCTTGTATTGGAGTAACAAAATTCAGTCCTTCTTGATGGGGGTAAATATGGGTTTAATGTTTGATACAAGCACCATATAATTTTCAAATGTAGTAAATAAAAACTCTTTCAGACCACTTCCCAGACCAGATGGTCCAAATATGGAAACCAAATCCTCCTTTTTGAAATCTCTGTTTTTGTGATGTCAAGAAAACTAATGCATTAACATGTATGTAAGTTTATCCCCAACGTTATAAAGGGTTTTTCGGTCTAGACTTTTTTGGGCAATAATTATCGGAACAGAGTTCATTTTCATACAAAAATGGGCTCCTTATGATAGCTAAAAAAATGTTAAACTGAGGACAAATATTGCAAATTAGCAAACATACATGGTTCATTTACATTTTACATAAAATGTTATGCATGCATTAGACATATATTTGTAAAAGCTTATGCCTTAGTATCGCTACCAAATAACTAATAGATTTCCTCCAAAATGTACTGAACGGAAGCACAGGTGTAGTGACTTCAGATCTGTGGGAAATGTCAAGTGCATCAATCTTGTGAATCATCCCTCGAGTGGAACCAAAACAAAGCCTCCCTTTCCTCCACTGCCCTCGGCTCCACTCCGCTGACTTTACAGCCTATAGAGCAGAGAGGAGGGAGGGGCCGGGCGAGGGAGGGAGGGAGGGACTAGGACCTGTTGCATAGCCCTGGGGAAGCTGAGGGAAAGAACTGTGGGACTCAAAACTTTCAGAACAATCAATTTTCCTGCAGGGAGAGTGGGAGTCGAGCAGCACACAACCTGGATAACAAATCCTTAAAAGAACTGACAGGATACAGCTTTCTGGGATAAAAAAGAATTAAAATAAAAGGAAAACCTGTGAGTGAGCTGGACTACCACCAACTTTGGGCTCGGACTTTGTGTTGAGACTGAAATAGAGGGAGAGAAAGAGAGAGAGAGGGAGAGGCAGAGGAAGGGGGTCCATAGGTGAGTAAAATTGTGCTAATATTTGCGAAGTGTACCTGTCGATGGGAAATTGGAAACCTTCTAGTCTGAAAGCCAGACAGACTGTTATCTTAAAGATTTGAGATGCAGATGGAAAGAACGGACCTGCAGTTGATAGAAGTTATCATAAAGAGTTGTGTGAGGAGCAAATGGGTCATGCAAGAAGCTCCAGAGATTAGAAAGACCCTGAGACGCCATAAACACCTAAAACAGGAGCTTTTAAAAAACACAAGAAATGAGCAGTTTTTGAATGTGTTTATGGCTGTAATTTCAATAAAGTTCTGCGGTTTTAGACCAGAATAATCTGCGGTCTTGTGAAAACAGCCTCAGGAACTCGAGTCTCCCTGCCGTATGTGACGGAGTGCTGGGTGGGCTGGGCGCTGATAGCTGAGATGTTCTTTAAGGTGAAGGGTGGAGGTAGTGTTGGTGTTGGTGGTGGGACCTTCATAAAGTTTTCTCAAAGATTGGGGAACTTTGAGTTTACATACTTTATCATCTTTCTTGACTGTTCTGTACACATTTTTATCTTCTTGGATTCTTAGCCTTCTGAGTTAATTTTTCTTTTTTCAGCCCTCGAAACATCATCTCTTGCTTTCTCTCACTTTTCTCAAACCCCCACCTTCCCTCTCTTCCCATCTCCATCTCTTCAACAAGCTGCTCATATTACACAACCAGAGGGGCTTGCTAGCGTTGCCTTGTTCCTCCTGCAGACATGGAACACGTTACAGAGCTCTGTCGCTCTCGTCTGGGCGGGGTTAGCGTGTTTAGCATGTCAGACACCGAGCAGCAGGGAGAAAACAATACTAACACTGAGGGAAGAAAAAATTGGACACACTTTATGCGCGAGTGCCCAGCTTGATGTTTCAGTGTGGAGTCAAATTCATGTTTTCATCACAAACAAGTGTGGAGAAAAGATCTTCACAGCAGCCTGTCTGAAGGTTTGAGAACATGAACAACACACAGAGAAACAGAGAAAAGAACAATATAAAAGTCAGTATCAAATATTAGACTGAATGGACAAAAATCAAGATGATGTTGCTATGAAAAGATGGGGTTACATTTTGGTTTGGTGTAAAGTTAAAGGGCTTGATACACTGCAAAACAAAATGGAATTTTAACAAAAATTTTAATTTTAATTAAAAGTTAAAAGTAACTGGGTCATTTTAAAGTTGTTATTTAAAAAAATGTGTTTTAATTAAAATTACTAATGGAAACACCTTTTAAAAAAAGTTTGTAGCAAACAAAAAAAAGGTGTGGTTCCATTCAATTTTCTTAGTATTTGAAGTTCAATTACCATCACTTTTAAGTTAAAACCCCTTTTGTAAGTGAAGTTTATTGCATATCGGTTTGAACAGGGTTGAACAATGTTGATTATTTTAACTTGTTACTTATTTACCGATTTATTTTATTACTGTAATTGCTGTCAAATTGTGCTTTTCTGAGCATATTGAAGACATCTTCATTACTTAAATAAAGACTATTTGGGAAAAGTTCCTGGTTAACTTCAAATTGGTTGCACTTCTAAAAGTAACTATTCAGAGTATCTTACCATTTAAAGTTAAATGTGCTCAAAATTTTATGTCAATTGTAGCTTTATTTCAGAATGGGGGTGTTGAGGTGACCATCTCCAGGGGACCAAATAAAGTGCTGAATAAGTTCAAACTGGTTGAATGTCCTGCTGAAGCAAAAAGCAATACATTAAGAAAGGTTACTTACTGGCAAAATACATCATTAAAGGCCATGTATAAGCTTCTAGCTGCCTAAGAAAATAAAGAGCTGGAGAACATGCAGGGGACCATCCAGCCAACATCTGCTACATATAAAGTGTCTCCACAGTTGTGGGCAGTGGTTAGTGTAGTGTTTATGGGAGAAGAAAAACTATTTCTATCTTATAAAAACTGAGGAGTGTGTCTTTTTTTCTCCTTTTTCTTCTTCTTCGTTACACATCCACATACTCAAACTCATTTTAACAAAGCTGGTGAGACCTTTCAAAAGTCTTATCATGGGAATCTGCTCTCAAACACATGTGTTTTAACCCTTAAAACAGCACGTATCAAACAAACAAACAAACGAACAAAATAACGTACTCCCCAACTGCCTCTGTAAATACCCTGTATTTATAATATAATGCGTGTTGTTTGTCCTGTTACTGTTGTTAATGCTGTCATTACACAATTATTTATTGTCTACTTTGATCTCCATGATTTTTTCGCACATTTTAATGAAGTATCTGTCATATTATTATATTCATAATCCTACAATGTAAGTGGCACAAATGGTAAATTGTCATCATACACCAAAACAGCTTTGTGTTGAAGCTTGTGGTGTCAGACATCATGCTGAGTTGGCTGGTGTTCGTATGTCACGCAGAAGTTATTGTAATAAAAAAAAAACCTGTAATAACAACAACCACTACTGTGGTTTTGGGAGTTCTGAGCATAAGAGCAGTCTGAGTCTTAAGGGTGAAGGCACTTTGGAGTAATTTTTACAAGAAAACTGTCCATCAAGATCTAAAAGCTGGACTCACACCTGCAGCATTAAACAGTCAGAATCAGAATCAGAAAATTGTATTGATCCTGGAGGAAATTACTTATGCTACGACTGCACGGTCACAAAGATAAGAACAATATAAAATATAAATTTCATATACAGATAGCAATGGAACACATGGGCATCACCACCATTCAATCTGAAGGGAACGTGTCCCCTTCACATTTCATAATTATTTGTTTGGACCCTCCACATTTAACATAAATAATTATAACACTCAGCGCTGTTGAATGTTGAATCTTGAATCTTTCACAAAATAATCCACTCCACTTAATCAATAGAAGATTACACACACCACTGGAAATTAGAACAGCCTGTCTATGTACTGATGATTCACTCCACTTGCATGCCGTGAGTTGGAGGCAAACCCGGAGCGGATTTCCAGTGGTCTGTGTATTCTCCTATCGATTAGGTGGAATGGATTATTTCACGAAAGTCTCAAGATTCAAGATTCAACAGGTGTTTCCAAACACCCCCACCCCCTAAAAGGACCAAGACTTTGAGGCACGAAGCAACCCGCCCCCACCCATCCCCGCCCCACGCTCAAACCCCGCCCCCACGTGTAGACCGATGCGTCCCCCTCACTCCTGACGCCCCAGTAAAAACTTCTGACGCACCAGTAATGAAATCTTTGGACTCCTGTTTGCACAGTAAAAAACACAAGTAGAAAATGGTGGTATTGTGGTAAAATAAATAGGAAAATAATAACAGGAGGCAAGTCAAGTATAGAGTCTGATGTAAGGTTGTGTGACAGGCCAAGGAGTTATAGAGTCTCATTGCACTGATGAGGAAGGATCAACTGTTTCTGGGATAGTGTATCTTTTTTATTGTTGTTTTTATTTAACTAATATTTTAGACTTTTTATTCTTATATTATTCTTTTCTTTGAGCCTCTGTGTGTCTGTCTAGTCATAACATAAGCAATTTCCTTAAGTATCAATAGTTTACTGATTCTGATTCAGATTTTATCTGCAGCATGTTTGCATTGAGTGGTATCTTCTCGCATGCAGGGAAAGCGAGCAGGACTCTTCAAAGTGCCCCGATGCACTCCTGTATAGAGGCAGATGGACAGTGCTATTTTCCCCCTATACAATGATGTCTGCTATCATTATTCATGAGGGTTCTCAGGTTTCCCATTGAGCCTGAATTAAAGGTTCCTCTCTGTAGATGTGTGCTCACACAGCGTAGCGTGCTGCAGCCGTAATGAGAGGTAATGAGGTTCTAATGAGGGCAGGTGGGACACTGCCAGCCGCTCCCCCGAGAGCTCCGGCCAGGCCAGGGTTACTCTACACCACCCCAAACCCCATTAAACACATTTTCAACACGAAGACCTAAAAACACCTCAAACAGAGCTGAAGAAGACCTGAGATATATTTCTCTAGCATAAAATATAAATATAGTAACTCAGTATCTATTTTCAAAAATCTGTATCTGTTTTGCATTTCTCAATATCAGCTGCAAGTTATTCAATATGTATGAATTATTCAGTACCTGTTTTAAACCATTCAGTGTCTTCTCTGAATTATTCAGTAACTACCATGAATAGCTCAGTATCTACTATGAATTGTTCAGTATCTACTATGAATTATTCAGTATCTACCATGAAATCTACAATATCTACTAGGAGTAAAGTATTAGGTATGTGTTATGAAAGAAAGGTTTCACTTTCTTTCATTTCTTTCACTTTTTTTTATTAACAATTAATTTTTTGTGTGAAGAAGTGAGGATTTGGATCTACAGAGTTTAATGGGTAAAACTGTCAAATTTTTAAATATATTCATTTATTTCATTTTTGGGTGGTTTGTCAAATGCCATGAGCATGAGTTTCTCAAAAATTATAACGACAGAAACATCATCCTAAGCTTTAGTTCCTGATTTGTTGAGGAAGGCGCTCTGTTGGCTTGTAAGAAATGTCTCAACAATTCAGATCCTCAGGAGAGCAATAGAGCAGCAAGTGATGTGGAGCCTGAATGGCCTGGAATATTCGGTAGCTGATGTTTCTATGCACTTGGCTCGGCTGCCTGTGGGGAGCCGAGCCGAGGCCATTTCACAGTCATTTGAGTTTGTTTGCGAGCGTTGTGTTTGGGATGAGCTCGGCTGTGTTTGTGTTGGAAGGACTGACCTGACTTGAGGTTCACGTCAGGGAGGATCTTTTGGGACATTCGGGGTCACACAGGAGCTGGAGACAAGATAAAGGGGGGAACAGTGAATTATTATTAAAGGATAAATGTTGAGATGTATTACTGCTGAGGAATGCACGCCCACATCTGCTTGAATAAGGGTATATAAGTGAAAATGAGGTTCAGACACTGCCTTGAGGTGAAGTAACAGACGCGGTACTCCTGGAACACTCCTAGAACAGATCATAAAACAACACATTTAAACCTGTTGTGGAGGCTGTAAAGAATAACAAACTGCTTGGTTGATTGCATGGTAACAAGTATCTGAAAGGAAAAGGATGGTTTCATCTTCAGTCAATACACACACACATATATAAATTGTGTTTTTAAAGTCATTTTTTGCATTACTTAGCTCATCATCACTGGGTTGGTGCCCTCAGGGGTTTTCACCTTTTTATTTAGGGACCATAATGGCATCACATTCCATTCATCATACAATTTTTAAAACTACATTGACACACCTTGCCCAAATCCAGGCTTTTTATTTTATTTTTACTTTTATTTGACTTTTATTACTTTTTTAAAGCAGTAAAGTGAGGTTTGGAAACGGTTCAAATTTCCTTGTTTCCCCTCGGGAAAAATGAACATAGAGCAGTTGTAAAACTCATTAAAGGCACAGAATTGGGTTGTAAGGACTATTTTGTAACTTTAAGAGGACATTTATGTCCTTCGTTTCTAAAACTGACCTAGACAATGACTTCCCCAAACTCGCAACGGTTAGGAGAAACACACCAGCCGTCTGTGAAAAATGCAAAAAACGTTACTTGAGTGAAAAAGTCAAAGAAAAATGGAAGTCAAATATTATTAAGAATGGAAGTAAAATAAAAATATGAATTTAGTGACAGGTTTCATTAAATTGTTAATAAAACAATATTTTACAGTGGACACACTGCTGACATGAAAAAAATAAGATGTGAAATGTGGAGTGTGCAAAAGTTATGGCCCATTTTCTATTTTACTGTATGTACTTTTTTCCAAACATGATTAAAGTAAACTGAAATTGTGCCATAATGCTGTTAACTAATGTTCATTTAGAAAATCAATGTCATCTGACCAATAATCGAATTTTTGCACATGACTATACATCTAAGGGAAAATCAAAAGAATGCATTTTTAATTATATATTTATAAAAAGTTTTATCTATACAGATGTGGCAATCAATGAACAGTACTGGTTCTGCAAAAAAATTAAAAAGGAACTAGACTTTATTTTTACATCAATTTGGTTGAATGTTTTAATTTAAAGTCTTTGGGATTGGTAATGAGTTCTTTAAAGGTCTTTTTTCAAAAATATTTCTTTAAGCGCTGCAATTCAGTAATATAGCTGCAGTAATCCCCCAGTTTTTCCAAATAACACTTTAGTAAAGCACAATCACTTTTATTTTTAGCTTAAAATTTTGAATCCTGTTTTAAATAAAAGACACATCTTCGAAATGACTTTGTGTTTGAAGTGCCACCAGATCAAAGGGGCTTTGGACTTTTTAAATGAAGGGAATCGAAGGAAACGCTGCTGATGGAAATATAATTGGCAAGATCCTCACCAAAAAAAACAACAAAAGCTTGCATACAACACTTTCTTCTCCATGCTCCTACATGCCCATCAGCAGTAGATGTGAAGCCAAGAAGGCTGCTCCAAAAATGTGCCTTTAATTTAGATGAAGATGCTTTTGAAAAAAAGTTAAAAGAAACAAACATCTAGAAAACATTATTAATCCCAGTTTTTTTCCTAAAACTAGATTCAGAATCCCAAAAAGCTCCCTGAAAGGTTGCCAGACTTTTTATCCTTCGAATGCGTAGAGTTATACAGTCAATGGACTATTTCCCATTAAAGCCCCCAGTCACACCAGTGTGATCTGAAACACTCAACACTGAATATTCTAATACTTGTTGAACAACACTTCTGGTTAATGGAGATTTAGGATTACAGTTGATACACCATTGTCTTTATACATCTGACAGTCCATCAATAACTAAATGACACCAATGCATTTATTGAAGTGAACATCGTCTCACTGATCACATGTTTAGCTGCTCCCTGTCAAGTGAAGTGAAAGTGATCATTCGGTCATACGTGAACACACCACAGCACACAGTGTGAACAGCACGAAATTCAACCT
>JBBPDC010072663.1:0-10593 GCA_037974485.1 Hemigrammopetersius urotaenia
GTCAGACGTGGGAACATACCCTCACTTCCCTGGTTGTTGCCCTGGTATATGTTTCTGTTGGTGTTTGGGTGTAAATAAAGGCTTATTGGAGACTTACACTCGACCCTCCTTTACCTGTCACTACGATCAGGACGAAACCGTGACAGTATCAAATATTCCAAAATGATGCAAGACATTAACTTGTTTCTGAGGGGTGTGCCAAACCAATACTACATATCGGTATCAGTCCGACACAAGCCGCAATCACTGGATCAGATAAAATCTGAAAAAGATGGAACTGTCCCGGGAACGCTCAACTAAACTTTGGGGTGTAAATAGAATATGTCTAACAAAGAGCCACTGGTGATTCTGTCACGTGTCCAGATGTCCATAATGAACACGTTGTTTACTTTATGGGTGTGGAAATGTTATGACTTACATAGCGGCCACTAGAGGATGCAGGGAGCCACTTCGGATTCAAACTATAATTGTATATTAAGCTTAGTTGTTGAAGATGATCAAAGACGGTACTGGAGAGGTATCAGTATCAGCAGATACTTAAATTTGGGTTTCAAATTGATGTCAGTATGGTATAGTATCACCACTAGTGTTTGTAAGGATGACTGTAAATAGTGAAAGCTTTAAAATGATCAGGCCTGCTTTCACTGAACTTGTGGTTTAGAGCATTTTGAGTCAGTTGCAACTTAAGACCAGCATTCAAACAACCTAAAAAATCACCAGAGCAAATATCACATGAAGGTTTAAAGCTCACTACAGCCACCCAGTGTGCAAATACAAGACTAATTAATGTAGGAAGGCAGAACACTTCAGGCTTTCAAAGAAAGTTGACATTTATTCTTTATGCTTTTTGAGGATACATGTCTTTATTTAAAAAGGTGTGTTCATTCCCATTTCCAGCAGAGCTTAGTAATAATAACAAAACTCAGAAATGCATAGATCCTGTCTCAGTGAGCAGACAGCAGAGCAGGGAGAAAGACAGTTCAGAGGTAAGGAATGGTGCTTCCTTAGTCTCTGACCAAATAGTTCATGGTCAAAAAAGTAAACCATGCAACAACTTTCACATTTTGTAAACAGTGGTATGAAGCCTTCTGTTTGAGGTCCTGGTGTGAATGTGCATCATGCTTTCACACTATAAAAGCGGAGCTGATTTCCAGTTATAATCAGAAATGCCGTCAGAGAGGTAAAAATGGGAAATACAGTCAGAGAGGTAAAAATGCTTGGAAAGTTCTAAAGAGGTATTCTTACTGTCCAACAGCAAGAGAAGTGTGTTTTCCCACACGTACGATTTGTGTTGTGCGCAAGTGTGTAAACAGCTGACTCTGTAGTGTAACACTGCAATAGAAGAGTGGAATAAAGTCCAATAAATGATACGATACACCCCTGTTCAAAGTCCACATCCTCTGCAGAAAACACACTTAAATATGGCATTTTCGGTTCATTTTTTTTAAAAATATGTTACTAATTACAAATAACATATTAGAAAAACTAAACTATACAATAAGCCATATTTTTCCCTTTAAAAAGTAGATTTTATTTACTTCTTAAATATGGACTTATGTACTTAGAAAATCAATGAAACTGTGTCATTTGACCAGGGGTGCCCATACTTTTGCATACCACTGTAAAAAAGAAGAACTGGATGACACATGTGGGATGTCTGTAAAGCATAAAGGTCACAGTGAGAATGAGTGAGAGAGGGAGGGACCCTTTCTCAGGCACTTATGTTAAACGCTACATAAATAATTGTTTCCCCACTACCCTGAAAGAAGCTCATTGTGCATGTCAAGCTATTAAAATAAATCCTTGTTCTAAACTACTGAATTGTTTCTCTTTCCATCCACCTCTTCATCAATTCCTCCTTCTCTTTCTGTAGGTTTTCCCACACTTTTCAGGTCCTACTCTCTTCTTCTCATCCACGGGTGCTGTACATGTCAGCATCGTCAGGGTGAGCCTGTCCATGGTCCACTAAGGAAGGGTCAGGAACAAACCGAGGTTTCTCTGAAACATTAACACACAGAACATGGCATCAGAATCAAGATCCTTTAGGTTCCTTTAGGTTTTTTTTTTTTCCCCCCAGCCTGTCTCTTGGTGCTGCTCTAGTCATATTTGTGTTTTCCTCGTCTGGTTAATCAGCTAATCTTCTGGAACAGGAAAATCGCTGAAATGTGCAGTTGTAGTCCAGAACCAAGTTACGCACTGTTTTATAGTATTACTCACTAACACACAGTAGCATATGCTTTCCACTGTTACACTAACCGCGTTCCGAACCCTTCCCTCATATAATAACATCCTATCATGCGGATTATAAATGAAATCTTCAGGTCTAGCATTTAGTGACGAGGATTCCTGCACCCAGTAAGAACCACTTTGTTTTGGTACTGAAGGCCCCCTACTGACTCAAGATGTTCCTGCAAGAAAGCGGTTTATTCTGCATCCTCAGTGGATTTGTTGGATAATTCCATTAAATTCTCAACATTATGTGTGTCGTGTAAATGCCTCTTTGCTTCTGACAGAGGTGCCATCGGAGATTTCCTGGAATAAAAACTAGAACACTGTCTTCTGGTAATGCAGATCCTGAAGTTTTCCAAAACTACTGCTTTGGGGTGAATACCTAATCACCAGCTAAATCTTTAATTGGACAATCAACTGAGGTCAGTGATACTAATTAGCATCACTGATACAAAACTGAAAAAAAGTCAGTGTATGTGATAAATTACAAGAAGTCTAGAAATGCACTTCTGTCTATGTTTACAGCTGCTGCTTCACATTAAACATCAGTCACCTGTTCTCACCTTTCACACAGGATGAGCTTATGGCTGGGGTCTCTTCAACAGCAGGAGGGCGTGTAGTCTCCTCTACAGCAGGTGGAAGGGGTATTGCCTCATCTACAACAGTAGGAGGCACTGTGGCATCTTCTGTGGCCGGTGGAGGGGATGTTGTCTCATCTTCAGCAGGTGATGATGTGGTTTCTTGCACATCATCATGAATCAGTGTGGCCTCATCTATGACCAGAGGAACAGATGCAGTCTCGTCTGTGGTTGAGGGACAAAATGTGCTTTCTTCAACAGAAGGAGGCAGAGGACTGGGTTCTTCAGCAGAAGGAGACAGAGGACTGGGTTCTTCAACAGAAGGAGGCAGAGGACTGGGTTCTTCAGCAGAAGGCGACAGAGGACTGGTTTCTTCAATAGAAGGCGGCGGAGGACTCGTTTCTTCAACAGTAGGAGACAGAGGACTGGGTTCTTCAGCAGAAGGCAGCGGAAGACTGGGCTCTTCAGCAGAAGGCAGTAGAGAACTGGTTTCTTCGATAGAAGAAGGCGGAGGACTCGTTTCTTCAATAGTAGGAGACAGAGGACTGGGTTCTTCAGCAGAAGGCAGCGGAAGACTGGGCTTTTCAGCAGAAGGCAGTAGAGAACTGGTTTCTTCGATAGAAGAAGGTGGAGGACTAGTTTCTTCAACAGTAGGAGACAGAGGACTGGGTTCTTCAGCAGAAGGCAGCGGAAGACTGGGCTCTTCAGCAGAAGGCAGTAGAGAACTGGTTTCTTCGATAGAAGAAGGCGGAGGACTAGTTTCTTCAACAGTAGGAGACAGAGGACTGGGTTCTTCAGCAGAAGCCGGCGGAAGACTGGGTTCTTCAGCAGAAGGCATCACCGGCTCAGAAACAGGATCTGTAGCCTCAGGACTGGCTTCATCGACAGCTTCAAAATCAGAGACCGATTCAGCAGCAATTATAGATTCATGGGCAGCTTCATCTTCAGGTTCTAACTGAGGCTGCAGAGGACTGGGTCCTGCCTCTTGGGCTGATTCACCTAGTGCCATAGCAAATTCAGACAAAGCTTCATCAACTGCTGCCACTTCCTGAACTATAGGCGCAGTGTCTACAGCTGAAGCTGTTTCTGCAGAAGTAACCTTTGCTGCTTGCATGTCCTCTGTGGGATTAATCTGTTCTTCGACAGGAAGAAGAGCAGCTTCAACTACTGGAGAAGCTCCTATACCGAGAATAAGCTCCGACGCCACCTTCTTCTCTGATACTGTGGCAACCTCTTCTGGTATAAAACTGGAAATAGGAGCAGCATCTGCCACTGGGGCAACTGGATCTGCGGACCTAACCTCTTCTGGGGCAACATCAGGCAGTGGAGCAACTTTAATGCCATCCTCTACTGGCATAACTTCACTCACAGGGGTAACATCATCTGGGGTAACATCAGGCATTGGGACAAACTCTAAAACTGTTGCATCTTCTGGCACCTCTGCTAAAGTTACTTTGGCAGCTTCTGAAATAGGCGCATCATCTGTTGGCTCACCCTCGGGCAAAGCAGAAACATTTTCTGGTGCATCATCAGGCTCGGAGGCATCTTCAGTAACTGGGGCATCCTCTACTGAAGCAGCTTTATAGACAAGGACAGTGTCTTCTGGTGTAAAATCTGATGTAGGTTCCATTTCTGGCAAAGAGACAAGACCGGACTCAGCAGCTTCGTCCACAACTGCTGGTTGTGTTTCCGGTGCTGAAGGAGCTGCAGCCCCTGTAAGGGCAGGCGTAATCTCTGGCGTGGAGGGGGATATGTCTGAAGGTGCTCCTTCCCCTGTGGCAACTTCAGCTGGCTCAGATTCAAGAAGCGTTTTAGAAGCAGTAGCGAAGTTGGGAGTGACAGCCTTAAAAAGAAGGTGAAAACAAAAGTCAGCGACTGGAGTGAAGTTTAGCACCACAGAGCACAGTTAGCATATCTGGGATAAGGTGCTAAAATTGCACAATCCAATTCATAACTCATAATAGTTCAGTTTCCCAGCTTACAGTGCATCACTAATCGGAAGCTAAACAGATGTGTTAATGTAAGGAAAACGCTGAAATGTCCTAATCAGGAGCATTCCAGGGGGTTTCACAACTTTCTCTGTTAACTCAGGATTAGATGCTCAAAGTAAGACCCTGTGTTTAACATAGAGAAGAGTCCAGCTACTACATAAGAAATTATAATACTGTTTCTTTACTGTGTTATATTTGGGCATAAATGAGGCATATTTATTCTCCATTACATCCGCTGTGAGTGTCCATGCATGTGTGGTACCTCCAGGCTAGCAGAAGGATCAGTGACGTCCAGTTTGGGGTTGGATTTAAACACTGAAGCAACCAATGAACTGGCAGAATACACCTTCTTACCCGTAAACTATAGTGAAAGGGAAACAGAGTATGGAGCACACGTACACTTTAAAGTACAAAAAAAACCAAGATGAGATAAAAGAGTCTTGCTGTGTAATGTTAGAATACCTTTAACACTCCCACCGTCTGTGTAGGGTAACACACCGCAGTTCCAACAGTGGCCAAAGCCAGAGGAAGACCTATCCTCCTCATCCGAGAGCCTGAACACATACAAGCATACACACACACCAACCACTGGATGAGACTGTGACTGTCAATGGTGACAAAAGCTGGGGACAGAAGATAAACAAGGTGTTCCGTCATATCTCACCCTTGCGGGCCAGGATGAGGCCAGCCAAGCCAGACACGGTGACGACACCAACTCTTGGCAGGAAGCCAGGGGGAGGGTCTCTCAGGAATTCATAGGTGTCTGATAACAGCCAAATGATAAGGGTCAAAAGTCATGTAAGACTCTTTCCACCACTCACAGATATCCATCACATGTTCCTCACAGGTAATCCTCACCGTGGCCAGCTTGATATAAAGACATGACTCCAACTTTGACTGAAATGCAGGAACTCTGTTAAAAGAAGAGCTTCGCTTAGATGCTTCCAGAATGTAACAAAAATCAACTAACAAATCAATGACATTTAGAAAAGGCTATCCATGTAGGGCACATTAACACGTTACCATTGCATTAACGCATTATTTAACACAGATGATTATTTTAATTGCACATTAATGAAGGGTTTTTTTTAAATCCTTTTATTTTGATAGTTTGTTGTTTTTTGTGTTTTTGTGCTCCACGTTTCATCTGTTTTTTTCTTTTTTGGGGGGGGGGGGGTCAGGCTTTCCTTTACTTTTGTCTATATTACAAACAAAACATCAGTATTTACATTCTAGCGCAGCAGTTCAGTGTACACTGTACAGGAATACGGGTTTACCTTAACATTCTCCAAGGGTAATGTATTAAGCGGAGTTCAAAATGAAATTAAAGTGTCTTGGTAGCACATTTGGGGGCATATTTATGGTTTATATTATAAAAAAAGACATTTTAGGCATCACATTTTCATCATATGCTCTTGGAGCAGGGGTATTTTTATATATATATATATATACACACTTTTCAAGCATACAATCATACTTCTCACCCTTAAGCCTTCAAAAGTCTCAATGAACACATCCAACCAGATTCACATCCGTTTTAAACCAAAACTGGCCACCACCTGAGTAGCACTGTGATTAGAGATTAGTCACCTGCCTCTGCATCACACACCACCAAAAACGGTTTTATTTCATCTTTTACGTACTTCAGGATGTTTACGTGTCGAGACTAAGATTTTGTAGTAAAATAGTAGTATGTTTTACACCTCTGCATTTAAAGGTTATTTATTGTTATGTGAGGAAATAGTATTTATCTGTTACTAAGTGTGCACGTGTGTGTACCTTCACTGTTCTGACATAAGGCTGAAGCCCCACCCTCACTCGGCCCAGTCCTGTCTGCAGGTACCCTGACTGCTCCTCCACGTATCGCATCACTGGAGGCTCAGGGTTATAGACAGACAACTAGAGTGTGAAGGAGGTAAATACAGACAGAATTAAAAAAGAACAGCCAGAAGAACAACACAACTCTCACTCACAGCTTTCCTGATACAGACAATCCACTGCCAGTAATATGAAAGCATTGAGGAGTGTAACCTCTCGTGGTGAAATCTGTTCCTCAGTCTTTTCCTCAGTCATGGCGTAAACTCGACATGAGGCCAATCCCAGAGCAGCCGGCAACGCCGTCAACTTCACCACCTGAGGATTACAAAATGCAAACATACAGCGTTCCCTCACGTAATATACTACACTGCATTAGTGTGTTGCATACTACACACCAGCATTTTAGCAAACTAACATCTCATGAACCATTCTCCTAAACACGCTAATTCTGCACGGTTTCATTCAATTCCATGCTAAAAAAGCACTGAGAGGAACCAAAGTCAAAGTACATTACTGTCATCTCAGTTAAATATCTGTATACACTGAGATGAGACGTGGCAGGGGGTGCGAAGAGGAGAAAAGTGAGGAGTGAGCGGAGTAAAGAGAGGAGTGAGAGACACGAAGTGAGGTGTGAGTGCTGGAGTGAGAGGAGGAGTGAGTGGAGGAGTGAGAGGAGTAAAGTGAGGAGTGAGTGGAGGAGTGAAGTGAGGAGTAAGAGGAGGAGTGGAGGAGTGAAGTGAGGAGTAAGAGGAAGAGTGAGTGGAGGAGTGAGTGGAGGAATAAAGTGAGGAGTGAGTGGAGGAGTAAAGTGAGGAATAAGTGGAGGAGTAAAGTGAGGAGTGAGTGGAGGAGTGAAGTGAGGAGTCAGAGGAAGAGTAAAGTGAGGAGTCAGAGGAAGACTAAAGTGAGGAGTGATTGGAGGAGTGAAGTGAGGAGTAAGAGGAAGAGTGAGTGGAGGAGTAAAGTGAAGAGTAAGAGGAGGAGTGAGTGGAGGAGTAAAGTGAAGAGTAAGAGGAGGAGTGAGTGGAGGTGTGAAGTGAGGAGTAGTGAGTGGAGGTGTGAAGCGAGGAGTGAGTGGAGGAGTGAAGTGAGGAGTAAGAGGAGGAGTGAAGAGAGAGGTGAGTGGCGGAAAGAAGTGAGGAGAAGTAAAGTAAGGAGTGAGAGAAGTGATTGGAGGAGAGGAGAGGAGGGGTGAGTGGAGGAGTAAGAGGAGGAGTGAAGAGAGAGGTGACTGGCGGAAAGAAGTGAGGAGAAGTGAAGTAAGGAGTGATTGGAGGAGTGAGGAGTGAAGTGAGTGGAGGAGTGAAGTAAGAAGTGAGTGGAGGGGTGAGGAGAAGTGAGTGTCTCTGTGTGTTTAGTGGTGGAGGGTCCGGTCGGATAGAGGGAGTGAGATCCAGGTCCTTTGAAATCCGCGTGCACAGCGTGTCCTCAAACCCCACGAACCGGAAAAATACGGACAAGCGCCCTTTGTCGTGCTCGTGTTGAAGTGATTACTGGAGATTAAAGATCAGCTCAGTTTGATTTGTGGTCGGGGGTAACTCACCTTCGCCGCCATGTCTCCTCCGCCCCTTCTGCTCCTGCTTCTGCCTTCCGGACGGAGAGCAACACGGGACAAACCAGCTCACAGACCACACAGCACTTCAGAACTGCATGTTATTATTGTTATTATTATTATTATTATTATTATTATTATTCGTATTCGCATTATTATTATTATTCGTATTATTGTTGTTCTTATTATTATAATACATTTTTGTTGTTATAAAGCATGGATTTCTTTAAACAGTATGGAATTTTTCAGCTGTTTTCTGTACTTTCATAGAACCATTAACCATTAACAAATTCTAATACAAAAACTGCTACTACTGCTACTACTACTTCTACTAACACTACTTTCAAGTTTCAGGTTTTCAAGTTTCAAGTGTTATTGTCATATACAGATAACAATATAGCATCATTATCCGTAGTAAAATTCGCAATTAAAAAATATAATAGGTACAATATTAAGAAAACTTTTTAAAAGAGTGTTTAATATTTACAGTATTAATATCATATCTAGTGCAAAATGATGCAGTGAGGTATTTAGAATGTAGAGTGAGGGTATTGGAATTGTGCAGTGAGGGTTTAAAGTGGCGTTGTTTAAAGTGACATTGTGAAGAGTCGAGTAGTTGTGGCGAGTGTATGCTGGTGTGTGCAGAAAGTCAGCAGTTCAGAAGCCATACGGCTTGTAGATAGAAACGGTCTGAATGTGCTGGTGCGGGTCTGGATGCTCCTGTGCCGCCGGCCTGACGGCAGGCGTGAGAAAAGTCTGTGGCTGGGATCAGAGAAGATCCGCTTCTTCTTCCTACAGCGCTGTCTGTAGAGGTCCTGGATGTCTGGCAGTTCAGTCCTGGTGATGTGCTGTGCTGATGTGACCACCCTCTGCAGAGCTTCGCGGTCCAGAGCATTACAGCTGCCATACCAGGTGGTGATACAGCCAGACAGAATACTCTCGATGGTGCATCCGTAGAAGTTCGTGAGTATTCTGGACCTTCTCATGCGCCGTAGAAAGAAGAGTGATCACACCGACGTGGTGTGACCAGCTCAGATCCTTGCTGATGTTGATGCCTATCTGAAGCAGCTGACTCCACCTCTTCTCCCTGGATGTGGATGGGGGTGTGGCCTCCTCCCTGCAGTCTCCTGTAGACCATGACGAGCTTCTTGGTTTTGCTGACGTTCAGCAGCAGGTTGTTGTCACTGCACCGGCATACTGCTCTCACGCCCTGTATGCCGACTCATCTCCATCAGAAGTGCAGCCGATGATGGTGGTGTCGTCTGCAAATTTGATGATGGTGTTGGAGGTGTGTTGCCGTGCAGTCGTGGGTGAACGGGGTGTACAGCAAGGGGCTGAGCACACATCACTGGGGGGCCCCCAGTGCTAAGTGTCAGTGTGGAGGAGGTCTGTCTGTCTGTCTGTCTGTCTGTCTGTCAGGAAGTCCAGGAACCAGCTGCACAAGGAGGAACGGATGTTCAGGTCTCGGAGTTTCATTATGAGTCTGGAGGGTATGATGGTGTTGAAAGCGGAGCTATAGTCGATTAACAGCATTCGCACATATGTGTTTTTATGGTCCAGATGGGAGAGGGCTGTGTGAACTGGAGCAGAAGCAGGGAGTACTACTACTACTACTACTACTAATAATAATAATAATAATAATAATAATAAAATAAATCATTATAATTATTGTTGTTGTATTTATATTTTATTATTCTTTATATTATTCTTTATATTGTTCTTTTTACAAATGTTAAATCCATTCATCCTTTATCTGAGCCACTTAACCTTAACAAAGGTTGCATGGGGTGCTGGATTCCATCCCATTGCTCACAGGGTAAAAGGTGGAGAAACATTCTTTACAGTTTGCCAGTCCATTGCAGAATAGGCCGACACACACACTTCCAGGGGCAGCATCTCCTGACATGCATGACTTTGGACTGTAGGAAGAAACCAGAGAAACCGGTGGAGACACAGGGAGAACATACACACTCGACACAGAAAACACCCTCAGCTGCCGGCTAGGAATGGAACAATATAAAGTGCAGAGAGCAGATCGTTGGTTCTTAGTTTGTAGTAAACCTTTTATTAATAATCATAATAATACTTTTCTTTCCTGTTGTAGTCTATAGGGAAAGCAGAGCATGGGTTAATAATAATACTATATGTTCTCTGTAGAGGAACTTAACAGGGGACTTCAGTCTTTTGCATATGACTGTACCTTGTTGGTCAGGGGGCCCAAAATCACCTGTTAATTGTCTGGTTCAGTGTGTGAGGTGTATGAGGTGGAAACTACCAAACTGGAATCATGGACCCCTGCTGTATAAATATAAATATATATAAATATATATAAATAAACAATCAGAATCCTCAAATGTATTACTTGCTTGTTTAAATCACAGGACACCCTCAAAACTGCAGAGAATTTAATTTATTTGTTGTACAA
>JBBPDC010072704.1:0-10592 GCA_037974485.1 Hemigrammopetersius urotaenia
ACCTGACGGATCCAGAGGAGATCTGTGTGGAGGAGTCGCCAGAATCCCTGCTGCAGCGCAAACCTGGTCCAGAACTATGGGAGACGTTTGACCTGACACGGATTTTCTCAGGTGTTCAAATACTTGTGTGCAGCTGTGCAGTACAAATAAATTCTTTACAAATTATAGAATGTGATTTCCCTTTTTTTACATTCTGTCTCTCACAGTGGGAATTTCAGACCCTCCATGATTTCTAAGTGGGAGAACTTGCAAAATCGCAGGGTGTTCTAATACTCCGCTCCCCCAGACACATTGAACGTGTCTGCTAGCGATGCTCTCCTCCCCGCAGAACCGGCGCGTCAGTCCCGAGGGCACAGACTTCGTTTCACAGACGTGACGTAGGTAGGTCTCCGTGAGACTTTTCCAACTAGCCCTCGTTTGCCTCCTAGCCCATGGTGATCCAGAGTTATTCACCCAAAATCTTCCCCATTGATCTCTACGGAGTGGAAAAAGGCATTGTGCGCCGTATGCACTGCCCTGTTCTGAGGAGGAGGAGGATGATGATGATGATGAGCCTTTTTGTCAAATACACTGTTACATGCAGCAAAATTGGACTCGTCTGACCATACATACATAAACATCACACTTTGGGGGGGACAGGTCAGACGAGAGGTAGCAAAGAAAAAAAGGAATTATAGAATACATGAGGAGAGGGGAGGAGAAAGAACCCTCCCAGACTGTCCTTAGTAGGGCAGTGTGGGAACAGGGGAAAAAACACTTCTATAGGACCATTCTTATTCCCTGTGGTTTAATATGATGGCCCACCCTTTGCAGCTATAACCGCTTCAACTCTTCTGGACAAGCTCTCCACATTTGTGAGCTCAGACACTGATGTTGGACGAGGAGGCCTGACTCGCGGTCTCCACACTAATTCATCCCAAAGGTTGTGTTGAGGTCAGGACAGCAGGCCAGTCAAGTTCTTCCACACCAAACTCGCTCATCCATGTCTTTACGGACCCTGCTTTGTGCTCTGGTGCACAGTCTTGTTGGAACATCCCCAAAGTCCCCAAACTGTTTCCACAAAGCATGAAAATGTCCAAAATCTCTTGGTCTGCTGAAGCATTCAAAGTTCCTTTCAACTGGAACTAAGGGCCAAGCCCAGCGTATGGATGTGGTCCTCCAAGCTTGTTGAAGTCGTACACATTCATTCTTTTTTCCAAGGCACCATGACTTCATGATGTTATTGTAGCATGTTTCTGTATTCTTAATAAAGTACGTGTATAATTTCTACATTATTTTTGTATATGACCAGACTTTTGGCCAGACGAAATTTGACCTTTCTGTCCTAATTAAATGATACTCACTGAATGAAAATCCTCATTTTGACTTTGCCTTATAAGCCATTTCTGATTCCGAGTGATTAACTGCAAGTCAAGTTATCTGTTGTTCCTACAACTTTGTTAAGTGATGAGACTTTTGTCAGGCACCGCAAGTTAAATATTATTAAACACTTTAATACTTCATGTATTTTGTTTGGTTGAAGGTTTTGTTTGTGTATTGTCTGGGGTGTGTGTTGTGTATTGGGTGGGATTAGCTCATGAGCGCAGGTGCCATCTGAAAATGGGTATGAATGAACCTAACCCCTCACCTCACCACCACCCATCCAACCAAAACACCCCTTTGCTTCTGTGTCATCATCATTTTCAGTGTTTCCAGTTGCATCTTTGGTGATTTAGCAACTCTCACCTGTCTGTGTGGAAGACATGGATGTAGAGGTTTTTGCAAAACTCTGTGGATTTAGCTGGTTTTGACACAAACAAAAAAAACGTTTAAAAACATATTTTTGGTTTTATCTTGTTGTATGGCTTTAAATGAATTATTTTGCCCCTTTCTGCTGCTTTTACCTTTGTGCTGTCCACTTTTTGCCATAGCAATGCAAATTTCCCACTTGTGGCACTAACGAAGGTGTATCTCATTAAGGGTATTTATAGTGGCAGTTGAGGTCTTTTTTGTTTAAAGAAGACTGTTTCAGGATGTAATTGGTGCAGTTTATGTTTCATTTCTAATGGAGGGAAGAAACTGTCCCATTCTTACATCTGCTGTGGAATTTTTTGTCAGACACAAGTATGGAGAAGGGGTTGTGTGAGGGGTATTTGGGGTCATCTATAATGCTAGTGGCATTGTGGGTGTGGTGTTGTAAATGCAACAGAGTGAAGAGACCCCAGTAATCCTCTCACTATTCTCTGTAGGGTTGTACAATCTAAGAGGTCTTGTACCAAGCCTTGATGCAGCTACAGAGAATGGTCACTATAGCCCCTCTTTAAACGGCAGGTGAAGTTCAGGGGGAGGGGTGTGCGCTCCTCAGTTTCCCCAGAAAGTAGAGACACTGCTGGGCTTTCTTGGCAATGGAGCTGGTGAAGTTCTCCACAATGCAAACACCAAGGAACTTAATGCTGTGGACAATCTCCATTTTGAATGCAGTGATGTTTGGTGGAGAGGCGTCTGTGCTCAGGGTAGTGCTGGAGATATTGTTCCTTATCCTGACAGTCTTGATCTGTCCCAGAGGGAGATCAGGCCCAGCAGTCTCAGCTTTCCTATCAGATGCTGAGGAATGATGTGTTGAATACTGAACAGAAGTTTATGAACAGCATTCTCATGTCCTTTTTTGAGTTTAAGCAATTTCCTCCAGGATCAATAAAGTTCTATGATTCTGATTTTTGTTCGAGTGAGGTCCAGGTGAAGGGTGGCAGTAATGGCATCATCTGATGAGAGGTCGGGACAAGACGCAAACTGCAACTGGTTGTTGGGAATCAGGGTGGTTTACCTAGCTATTGTGTCATTCTAAGCCTCAAACCATGTAAATGTCATACAATGCATCTGGAAGGGAGGCCTTACAATCACAGGCAAGTGGAGAAAACAATACCCCTGTATGCCCTGTGTGTACCCTTCACTGCTCTAATGGCCAAGGACAGAACGGCCTTTTCTTAGAGCAGCTTTATCACCTGACTTTAAGGCAGTGTCTCAGATTCTCAGCAGTGCACTTTTGATTTGTATCAAATTATTCAAAATCGTAGGTGTGTGTCAAGTTTTTTTTTATTTCTTGACATATAAAACATTTATAATGCAACAAAGACTATTTATAATTTATTACTGGGATTTCCTAACCAATTCAATATTTTTTTTATATAAAAACACTCAAAAGAGGAACCCATCCTTCTGTGGAGGGGAAGGAGAAGAGAGAAACCAGGCTGTAGTTGCACACATCAGTGATTCTTCTAGCTTGGCTTTGAAGAAAGAAGAAAAACTTTGCTTCAGATATCTGGTGAACTTAAATAGGAGAGAATTATATAAAAAAATAGAAATACTCCGTACAAAATACACTGTGCTGTATACACACAACTCTGATCTGGTGCAACTGCTTGTGTCCTCACACCATGAGCTAGGTCAGCTGAAGCTGTTTCGGTTTATATGGGTTAGAGTTGACTGAATTAAGCTTCTTAATATTGAGATAAATCAGGGAAGTATCAATATGACAACCTATCTCTCTCACACACACACACACACACACACACACACTCATATACTTTACAGACACACAAACCCTCTCTTTACTCAACCACTTAAGGTCTTGCTCTGTATCAGAGCCCGACCGATAAAGGATTTTCAAGGCCGATACCGATACAAATATTTGTTGGTTTTAAAATCCGATATGTCAGTGACGTCGGTGCGTTGTTACTGAAGAGACTGTTTGTGTTTTAGCGTTGCTGTGGAGACGGGTCAGTCAAGTTACTTGCAGGCTGACTAAGGAACACGAGATAAACCTCTGTGGCTTCGGGAGCACAATGCTTCCTCTGTTCTCTATGTGAACTCTGTGTGTGAGAGAGAGATACTTGTCAAACAATCAGGCGTACGGAGCTGAATATGCTGTAGTTCTATTGAAGGGGACTAATTATGGACCTGTGAAATTGTATTAAAATGCTCCGGCAGATCAATTTGACTTTTCTTTAACTGCTTGCTTACAATTTTCTGTAATTGGTCTAAGGCTCTAAACCATTTAAAAACGGAAGTGTTTTCATGCTGCGCTACAACCATTCTTACCCCGTAATCTCACAGCATCTCTAGTTAACTTATGGACATTTAAAAAAGTTCTTTGCTTGGGCCGGTCCTAAACGTATTTGATTAAGACCTAGAAGAGTTAATACTAATCTGAAAAATGATTTATTAATGTGTGAGAACAAGCTTTTAACCAAAATCATTTGTCAGACTTTAGAGTGTCTAACTGCAGTTGAAGAATAGTCCTTTCAGTTTCCCTTGTATTTTCAGTGCACCTGTAGTCTTGTGGCTGCATAAGCTGTATGACCAGCAAAAATGTCTGTATTAAGTTCTGTTGCTTTAGCCTTGCTTGATAGTTCCACTTTCCTCAAATTCACATACAAATGCTCTAATTAGCCGACTCAAACGTTCTTTTCAAGAAACAATATTCTCTTAACAGCCATTTGCTGTAGAACTGACCACTATTGAAATATATAGATGTTTCTCTGTGGGTGGTAGTGTCAGGCCAATGTCTTGAAGACTGTATATGTTGTGGATTAAGGCTTTTTTGTCTGTTGGATTACAAACAGACAAATCTCAGTCACAAATTCTTGCCTACAGCTCGACCCAGCTACCTTAAACTTACCACTTACGCCCTGCACTCCCCCAAGGAATATTTTCTCAGGTATAAATTCAGTAGTTAATGCAGCACATTGTCTAATACCAAGAAGAAGGAGTTTCTTTGCATGAAAAATGAAATTCCAACATGAACTGAAAATGACTTGAAGCTCCATAAAACCCTTAAAACAGACCAAATAGGTTGCTAAGGGAACCTAGAACTTCCAAATGACACAATGAAAGTGACAGTGTTTTTACTACCACTACCACTGGCCGATAAAAACATCAGAAATTCCTAATGATTGCTGACTTTTTCTCTCCTTAGCAGAGGATACCGAGTATGGTTGTATTGTATGGAGTAATAAATACATGCCAGAAAATCTGTGACCATAATTACAGCCCGGACAGATACAGCTTTTGGAACACCAGTCAAAACGTGTTTGGAAGTTGGCTGCATGCTAAAAGCAAAATAAATGCAAATAAATTTGGGAATTTCAGTTGCCCAAGTGTCACTGTTGTAATGAGGCAGGATATGTTGACAATGTCAGTGAGGACCAGTTGGTTGGTGCGTTCCTGGAGCATGCAGCCAGCTGTGTTGTCTGGTCCTACCACTTTGCATGGGAAGACATTAAGGCGGCACAATATATCGCCAGTTTACCGTTCATTGGAGGGAATTGAAGTTTTTTCACACCGGCTCTTTGTTTTGGGCATCAAATTGTGTGAAGAAGTCATTCTGTTTGTCTGGGAAGGAGGCTTTTCCGTCACTGCTGGAGGGGTGGGGCTTTTAGTCTGTGATCACCCTGGCATATATGACGTGTGTTTTTGGTGCAGTTGATGTGTTCATTGATCCTCTGTGCATAATGCCAGCTTGGCTCTCCTTATAGTGGAAGACAGGTTGGCTCTGGCTTGGTTGTGGCCTTGCTCCTGATGGCCCATAACAGCTGTTCTCAGTGCAGCTGTATTGCCTGACCTGAAGGCAGAATCAGAAATTCTCAGCACCTCCTCAGTCATCCATGACTTCTGGTTGTTGCATGTGGTGATGGTCTTGGAAGGAGTAATGTCATTTATGCTCTTGCTGATGTAGCCAGACACCAACGCTGCATACTTTCGGCTAGCAAGACCCCTGTCTGCTCTTCATGCTTCTACTACCTGGCACACCGCTTGCAATGCCCCCTCCCCTGCCTGAGGGCTTGGTCCCTGAGGCAAGCCAAGGTTGTGGAACTTCCAACAGTCCCATCTTAAAGCCCTGTTTTTTAATAATGTAAATTAATTCATTTATTACTGTATTCACCCTGCTTATACCAAAGAAATTGACAACGCATACAAAAGAAAACGTCCATGCATTAATTGCAGGGCAGTCTATACAGAGGTGACATTGCATTCTAGCATTGCAGGAGTTCAGTGTTAACTGTGCAGAACAATTACAGGTTTACTCTTACATTTTCTTCAAGGTTAAAGAGTTTAAAATGAAATTAAAGTGCTTTGGGAGCATATTTGGTGGCATATTTAGACTATATTTAGACATATTTACACTATTTAAAAAATAGACATTTTAGGCATTTTTTTTTTTTTTAACTACAGGGTGCTCTTGGAACGTTACTGTACATATTTACGTGACATGCGCTCCAGTTTTCAGTGTTCATACTTAGTTTGTGACTTCATACTGCGTGCATAACCCCCCTGGAACAAAGCAGAGACATAGACCCCAGCACGGAACCCCCATCCCCCAGAACCCGGTGCGACACATTGCAGAGCTCGCAAAATCGCTAGCCCGACTTCCCGGGGCTGTTGTCTTTCAGTTGGGCTGTCAAAATCTGTTGATATTGGATGAACGTAGACCCGCGTGTCTCTCAGCGGTTCTCAATTTCTCAAAACACGTTTTATCATCTCCAGGGCACTGTTCCAATCTCGTTGACGCATCCTGTGAGTACATTTCTTTTTATTATGTACAAGTTGCTGCTATTTGAGCTCCACTGTGTTTGCACTTGCATATGCTTGAACGGGAGCTGCATTGCTGCTGCAATGATGCATGCACTGTCTGTGGTCAGTGTACTGACTAAATTCAATGTTCCATTGTCTGGCTACCTGTATGAAGTGCACATGCATTGGCAAAATGTCTCTTCTCTTTTTCATAAGTCAAAGCATGCTACCCATTGTGAATCAGAATCATTCACTGTGATGAATCAAAAATGATTTTGTGATTACTGACCAATGGCCAATGAGTGCAACTCAGCTGGTCTATCTCAATGTCTCCCTCACTTTAGCTTTCTTATGTTTAAAGAAGTTGCGTATTTTTGTTACAGTAGTGGCTCTCAAAGCCAATTCATATGTGCAGATCATACTTGGCCCCACTCATGAATAGCTTAAAAGCAAGATGGCTGAAATATTATGCAAAAAAATGTAGGGCTGGGCATTTAATCAAAAAGTAATCAAAACATTCAGACCCTATAATCGATCAGATTTTTCCAGGTCGATTATTTCGATTACTGTCCCTTTAAAAACACTACCGCGTGTGGAGTCACGTGACCCCGCCCCGTTATGTTACGGAGAGCTTAAACCCTGAGACAACTGAGCAACTTGTCAGTGAACTATGAGGGTAAAAAAATGAAAAATGAATAAAATAATCGTTCATTAATCGTAAAAGTTAATGTTCAATTGATCGAGATTTTGATTTTAGCCCTAAAAACTGCATTTTCTGCCATTTTTGGTGGCTGAATATTCGGTGCATCCCTAATAAAAAGACACTAGATAATAATAGATACTCATGGTGTAGACAGATTATTGCACGTTGCCCTGAGATTTGTGGAAAAACCATAGCAGTTATTGTACACTGTTTGTGGGTGGTGATGGTGAGTTTGTGTGTATTTAGTGCAGTGATTGTGGGAAGAAACTGTCTCTGAGCCTGTTGGTCCTAGTTCTGATGGACCTGTAGCACCTGCCATAGGGCAGGAGGTTGAACAGGCCATGAGCAGGATGGTGCCGTCTCTGATGATTTACGCATCCCGCTGCCTCAACAGATCTGAGGGAATGTCTTTCAGTGAGGCGGCCGCCGTGGTGTTAGCAGTCCTGGAGAGGTCAGCGCAGATCGTGGGGCCCAGGAAGGTGAAGGTGTGCACCCTTTCCACACAATCACCTATGATGTAGAGGAGGCGTGGATCTGACCTGTGCATCATGAAGTCCAAGATGATCTCTCTCGGTTTTTTTAAGGATTCAGAGTCTGGTTGTTTGTCAGGACCTCGTCCCTATAGGCAGACTCAACCCCACTGGAGATCATTCGCACCAGTGTTGTGTCATCAGCAAACTTAACTGTTGTGTTGCTGATGTGGGTAGGGTGAACAGCAGTGGGCTCAGCACACACCCTGTACTCAGTATCTGGGTGGAGGACAGGTGGTGTCCCAGTCTTCTGGGGCCGGTTTGTGAGAAGCTCTTTGATCCTCGAGCAGGTGAGATGTGTGATTCCCAGACCAGACAGTTTGCTGACCAAAATGTCAGGGATGATGATGTTAAAGGCTGAGCTGAAGTTGATGAAGAGCATTCTGACGTAGCTTTCTCGATTCTCCAGGTGGCTCAGCATGGTGTGAAGGGCAGTGGCTGTAGCGTCCTCTGTTGACCTGTTTGATTTGTAGGCAAACAGTTGGAGTGGGGGGCAGTCAAAGGAGTGGGGGCAGTCAAAGGAGTGGGGGGCAGGCTTTAATGTGGTTTAGGACGAGCCGCTCAAAGCATGTAGTGATTGTGAGTGCACCTGGGTGGTAGTGATTTAAGCGGTTTGTGGCTGACTATTTGAGTACTGGGACTCCAGCCATGTGGTGATGAAATTGATTACAGAAGCAGTACTTCTGTCACGGCGGCCGGGGCTAATCCCCAACGACCGTGATCTCCCTCTTGGAACGGACCGGCGAGAGAACCAGAATCCATTCTGTGGTTTTTATTTCAAGCTCTTCAGAAAACAAACAAGGCTCAGTGGCCGTTTACTTGCACGAAACTAGATGCGGCTTCAAACACAAAAACCATGAGGTCAAACTGAGGAGTTATAAGACGATGGACTGATCCAGAACAAGACACTCACACGACTTAAATACAGGGGGAAATCAAAGGGCAAACACACACAGGTGGAACACATGATACACTAACAGAGAACAGCTGACGCAGACCGGCACATGACCAGACCATCCCCGTGACCAAAGTAAAACCCAGAAACACATCAAAGTAAGAGCCCCCCCCAGAACCCAGAACATAACCAGAGCAACCACAGTAACCATGAACAGAAAAACCAAGCACAAACAGAACCATGAATAAAAGAACAGAAAACCCATGAATAGAACCAAGGAAAACCAACAAAAAAGCAGTGACTCAAACCCGCCTCTGACCCGGTCCGTTACAACTTCCTCTGAGAGGCGTGTATGCATGGGTAAGGAGCAGAGAGAGGGGTCTGACTGGCCTAACTGTGGAAGCTGTGTGGCTCTGTATGCATATTTAATGTTGGTGTAAACGCGATCTAATGTGTTTTGCCCTCTGTTTGGACATTTGATATGCTGATAGAACTTAGGCAGGACAGTCTTTAAGTTTGCCTTATTAAAGTCACCAGCTAAAATGTGATTAGAATAAGAAAAATGGCATTTAATTGAAATTGACTCAAGTTAGATGAACAGTGTGTGTATGACTAAACTATCTATAAACTAGAGATGGACCTGATCTGATATTATTCTGTACCGGGTCCAATATAGCTGTAAGTCGGATATCATCAGATATCGGTCAGACAGGCCCAATCTATATATTCCAGTTTGAAACTTGCGCTGGTCCTTAAACTCGATGATGTTTAATACAAGATTGCGTCACTGTTCCTTATTTCATACCGTGAGTCTGCGGCAACTTCAGTCTGAGCGAGCAAATAACATTAGCCGTGGTTTTGACCAAAATGTCGCTCGTTTTGAGATACTTTAGTTTGAAAATGCCGAAAAAGCAAGACAGCTGCTTGCAATGTGTGTAAAGCCAGCGTGCCAAGGGGTGGAAGTAATGTTGCGTCGTACATTACAACAAATGTAATCAAGCACCTGCAGAAATTTCGCTACAAAAAGTACCGGGGGTTTATGCTAGCAAACAGAAAAAGACACTAAGCAGCAAACACTCGTTTTCCAAAAACGCAACAGACGTACAGCAGTCAACCCCAACGTGAAAAGAATATCAGAGAAGACTCTTGGCTGTCCTTCAAGACCTCTTTATGGTTCTTTTTGCCCTCTCCCGCTCTCTCTATCTCTTACAACACGACGAGGCTAAAGTCGTCGGTCCACCTTAAATGTAGAAGTGGTTAGATTACAGCTGATAACCTAGTGGCTAAGGCATTCGCCCTGTGATCAGAAAGTTGTAGGTTTGAATCCCAAGACCGCTAGGTACCGCTGCTCCCCGGCGCCGTGTTCCTGCTTCACTTGGTGAAGGGGTTAAATGCAGAGGTTGTATTGCGTGCTGCTCACACCGTGTGCTGTGGTGTGTTCAAGTGTGACAGAATGATCACTTTCACTTTCATTACACTATGCCCATGTCTTGTCTCCGAATTCACGTTATTTAAAATGTATTCGTTTTGCACTTAATTTTTTACAAAGTGGTTGCTGCTAAAATGGGCGTGATACTCGAACGGTTTCGGTGATTCAGCCAAGATTTTTACATCTGTTGCTGCTACCTTTTTGTGAAGTGTGACATAAATAAATTCCTTTGGAATGCCTTTAAATTCTGTGTAGTTGTGTGTATTTTTTGCTCTTCTAATAAATGCTTAGTAGCTTATTTGTTTTGTGATGTAACCTTACTAATGAACAACACAGTTTCAACAAAAATAATGCTAATATTAAAGTAAAAAGTGAAAGTGATCATTCGGTCATACGTGAACACACCACTGCACACGGTGTGAGCAGCACGAAACACTTCCTCTGCATTTAACCCATTCACCAAGTGAAGCAGGGGGCAGCAGGAAC
>JBBPDC010072714.1:0-10592 GCA_037974485.1 Hemigrammopetersius urotaenia
TGACAGCTCTGTCCCAGTACATTTGTTCATACAACGTTGTTTAATATCCATTTTTTTGAAGATAGTATTTGTTTTACCATCATTGGTTTTGTTTGTGTATTAGATATTTGCTCAAACATCGGTGTTTGCTAAACTATAGATAATTATTTTACATTTAAAAAATAAAGTTTAATTTCTGTTCTCAATATGTTTTGGTTTTTTAATTAAAAAACACAACAGAAAGTATCGATAAGAGTACCGTTAAAGTACCGAACCGATAAGTGGTAGCGAAAGAAGTAGTAATACCGTTAAAACCTTAATGATACTCATCCCTAGATGGGACACTTTGAGCAACTGTGACAACTGTCACAGTTTGATGTCTATACAGGAGGTGTCACACAGTATATGACTGAACGGAATTATGTTTCTTACAGTCTCAGGTTCACGGACAGCACAAAAACACAAACACACACAATATACGACATGAAGACAAATGAGACAGCAGTGCAACATCCATTCACTCAGGAGAACAGCAGGAGATGCACTTTGAGGAATAGAGCAGCAGATATATATTGCGGTAGTACTTAATGAGATCTTATTCTATATCATATGGGTGGCTGGGTGCATGTTTCACTTACAGAGGGAGGATATAGCAACAGGACACACTGTGGGAAGAAGGCAAGTCCGTGAAGGCGGTCTGATGCTCTGAGCAATGTTTGGCTGGGAAACGTACCACCTATCTGTTATTACAGATCCTGCCGTCCAACAGTATCATGCCAGAAATGGACCAATCTGGTATGGAGTTCTGATTTATGATCCATGTATTTGACAAGTTTTATGCTGGATGCCCTTCCTCGTATTCTCATGACCATTTCATCTTGGCTTGGGACGACCACAGAGAATGGCCTGACTTGTGCACCCCCTTGACTGGGTTATATCCACAATAACCTTTTCCTTCCATTCAGATCATGCATGTGCAATGGGAAATTATATCAGTTATAGCTGCGGTTTTACCACAGGCATTAACTAACTGTGCGTTCAAAGGGCAAAACTAGTTTAAGAAACATCTGGATAATTCATGCTCAGTATTGTTGATGGTTTTCTCTGTGAATAAGTGAAACAACACTAACCCTAACCCTAACCCTAACCCTAACCCTAACCCCCAGGGAAGGGTGCTCCTACCTTGGGTTTCGCGTTTCGTAGCTCCAGGATTCAGAATCTGCGCTTATCTCAAAACTAGCATGTTAGCGCGCCAGCGTGAAAAACAAAAGTGGACGTATCTCCGGCAAGGAAGGTCGTAGAGACTCGGGACAAAGTTCCCCGAGTTCCTCTCGATGAGTAGAGTTCCTAAGATGTCTTTATATTTTTTCTATAATGAATAAAAAAAGTAAATACGTTTTACTTTATCTCGGAAATGAAGCGAGATAGAGCGTTCCTTCGCGGGCGCATACACGCGTGGCCCAGGCCACGCCCACTGGCCACGCCCCCGGCCACGCCCTCATACCCCCATATGATCCAGGGTTTTAGCCCCTTAACCTAACACTAACCCTAACCCTAAGCCTAACCCTAACCCTAAGCCTAATCCTAATTAATAATATGGCAGTGGAGAGAACAGTGGTGGGTGATTAAAGGTGCAGTGGCACCAGGCGGACTGTCCTTTAGACTGGCAAAGTTTTTGAGAGGTAAAAGGTTCTAGAACTGAAGGCCACTCACTCAGAGCTTGCTGGAATTTTACTGGAGGGGAACTAATGCTGTGTTACACAACATGTTTCAACGAAAACCTTTGCTCTGATTCTAAATAGTCTCCACTGCTGACTCATATCTTTTCCAAGCGCCACGTGATCGAGATTGGCCTTCAGAAAGGCAGAATTGTTTAATGCACTTTAACTCTACGGACTGTGGACAATAGGAAATTGAGTTGATCTTTATGCTGCAGTGGTCATATGCATTAAGAGATATGGTGTTAAAATGATTCTGCCAATCATCATGTGCCTGTGGAGGAGCTGGTGTGAATTTAAAGCAAGTTTGTGTTCGAGAGAAAGAAGAAAACAGGGAAGGAGAGGGAAGAGGTGTGTGTTTGCATGTGCATGTGTGTATTCCTAGGTGTAAAAGGTACAGTAAAATCAAAGTCATTTCCATTTCCAACCTCTTTTAGTCCTTTAGAATTAAAGAGGCTGTTGTTGTTATTGTGACCGATACATGTAAGCTTCGCCGGCTAAAACACTCCTTATAACTTTGTGTGTGAATTGCTGGCATTTAGCTGCTGTAGGCTGAATAGCTGAATAGGTGAAATGTAGACTGGCTCTGTGTATAGACGTGTTCATCACAGACATAGTAAATTCAGAACGCACCTTAATTTCCACAAAAACGTTTGCAAGGGAAAGAACTGAATATTTTGAAAGCTCATCGATTCCAATTAAAAATGATTTTTTCATGCAACAGGGCCTTTAAAGAATCTCAACAGCTAGTCTGCGGAGACCCTTATGAAAGTTCACAAGTTGTAGTGCAACCTGTTTTTTAAACCATGCACATGACCCAAAACGTTCACGCTTAGGTAGGATGTGTTCAATTTGCACCTTTAACTTGCCCAAAAGCCTTTGTGCATCATATATTTAATGCATTAAGATCATTAAGTTGCGACCCGCTTTGAGAACCGATCCACGACCACCAGTATAGTTGTGTACCCTTTGGATTCTGGGAGATCCGTCACAGAGTCCACAACGATGTGGGACCAAAGTCTCTGTGGAAGCAGCAAGGGCAATAGTTTACCGGCAGGTAACTGACGGGGGACCTTGGTCATGGTGAAAGTGGAACAGGATTTCAAACCCCGCTCTGCATCTGCCCAGATCATAGGCCACCAATGCTTACGGCGGGGGAACCTCGATAGTCCTCTGAACCCCGGGATTTCCGCTGGCAGGGGTTGTTTGAGCCCATTCAATCACTCTGCCCTGCAGAGGCTCAGGCACAAACACTCTGTCTGCCAGGCACGACCAGGGAGTAGGATTTAACACGTTAATGCGTTCTATCTCTGTGTCGTGGTCCCAGATAATGAGTGCCATCGAAATTATGGGCTCAAGATCCGTAAGGTCCACGGAAGCGGGGAAACGTTGCAAAAGAGCATCCGCTTTCCCATTCTTAGAACCTGGCCTATAAGTAATGGTGAAGTGAAACCGAGTGAAGAACATGGTCCGGTGGGCTTGTCGAGGGCTCAACTGCTTAGCCTCAGGTTTGTGACGGTGGAGTGGAGGTGCACTGGTGTGTCTCAGGGCACTCTCATCATCTCAGTTCTGCCCTTTCTACCCGGAGTCTACACTTGCACTCCACACAGAGATAAATAATCCTCTGCAAACTGAAACAGAACAACTCACTCCTCTGTTTCCTGCAAGGGAAACTGCTGCACATTTGCCCAGACTGATCACCGTGGGAAATTGCACTTGGTTGGTTTCGGCTCCACTTGGGCCCTTCCGCAACCGCTGCCTAAAGCTCTGGCAGAGATTGTTGCTCCTGATACTGATGTTTATGGACTAGACTCTCAGTTACTCTTCCAACAATATTTACCTCTATGGACACTTAGTGAAACCAACTCTGTTAGCCGTAGTTGGCCTATCTGTCTATAATCTTGTTCACTAAGGCCTTCTCCTGTTAATTGTTTACTATTCTTGTTCCTTTCTTGCTGGTAGACCTGAAGGGGGCGGGTTCCCCCTTTGAGTCTTGGTTCCTCCCGAGGTTTCTTCCTCCAGCTGAGGGAGTTTTTCCTCGCCTCTGTTGCCTTTGGTTTACTCACTAGGGGCTCGGACCTGGACTCTGTAAAGCTGCTTTTTGACAACTCTGTCGTCAACTATATAAATAACTATACAACTATATAAATAAAACTGAATTTAATCAAATGTAATCTAGATTGCGGTGATCTGTGAACACTATGAAAGGCTGTCTGGCTCCCTCAGTGACGCCACTCCTCTAATGCAGCTTTGACCACCAGCAGCTCACGGTTACCGATATTGTGATTGCGCTCCGCACCGATCAGCTTGCGTGAAAAGAAGAGGGCTGTAAATCCCAGAAAAACCTTCTATAGAAGTTGGCGAAGCCCAGGATCCTCTGGAACTCCTTGTAACTCCGACTGGGGCTCTGGCCACTCAGCCACCGCTTTCACCTTCCTGTCATCCATGCATACCCCCTGCGGGGCGATTCTGTAGACAAGAAAGGAGAACTCTGTAACATGGAACTCACACTTCTTGGTTTTTGCATACAACCCATGCATGCAAACTTAAACGAGGCAAAATTCGTGAAAGTGTCCATTCTGTCATACATGGACACACCACAGTGTGAACAGGATGAAATTCCTCCTCTGTATTTAACCCACTCACCAAGTGAAGCAGAGGTTAGCCAGGAACACAGCACCCAGGGAGCAGTGCATGGGGACGGTATCTTGCTCAAGGGAACTTTAGAGGTTCTTAGCAGTCTTGGGAATCCAACCCACGACTTTCTGTACGCAGGGCGAATGCCCTAACCACTAGGCTACCAGCTGCCCCACACACATAAGACAGCTCATTTCCTGGTGCCTAGCAACCCAGCTGATGAGTGAGGAGAGAACTAAACTAAAAGAGCTGAACTGCCTGGTACCAGGCTCAGACCTGTACCAGGCTCAGACCTGTACCAGGCTCAGACCTATTCAGACTTGGTGACGGATGCCGCTGGGGGCGTGACCGAGGCGGACCAGAAACGACAGGGTTCATGTGTATGTGGGAATCATAGAAATGATGAGACAGAAAGACGCAAGTGTCTGTCTGTGTCTGTGTGTGTGTGTGTGTGTGTGTGTGTATCTATGATATTTCTGTGATTCAGTCAACTGTTATGCAAATGTGTGTTACTGCTTGTTTGTGGAAATGAAAGCAGAGACCAAAATCAGAGGAGTGTGGAGGCTGTGTGTGTGTGTGTGTGTGTGTGTGTGTGTGTGTGTGTGTGTGTGTGTGTGTGAGAGAGAGAGAGAGAGAGAGAGAGAGAGAGAAAGAGAGAGAGAGAGAGAGAAAGAGAGAGCGTGTGTGTACTGGTTAAGGCTTCATCTGACTGATAGCTCTGATATAGGCATTGTTTTCTGTGCTATTCATCATTTCATTCTATTTCCTGTGTGCACGACGGCTTCAAACGTTGCCTGATGTCTGTGTCTGATGTGTTGCCAGAAGCTCTGCTGCCGGCACATGGTTCTGACACTGCGTCCTTGCTCCGAGCGCATCTCCACTCGCCTTTTACTTCATGTTAATTGAAAAAAAAGAAAGTAGCCCACACCTCTTCCAGTGCCATATTTCAGCTCAATTAGTCCGGCTCTCCCTGTAGTTCCTGCTCTCTCGTGATTTTGAAGGAGCACTAGGCTCTATTAGTGCCATTTGAAGCTCGGATGGTGAGGCATATTTTAAGAGTCAGAACAGAGTTGGACGGTGGTGTTGATGGGGCCCACTGCTGGTACTGCTTCAGGCTAAATCTTCTCTCTGAGGGGTTTAACAGGGACTGTGCTTACAGAGCCTGGCCAGTCCGTCGTTTGCACTGGCCAGCAATGTTGAGCCACTTCCACAGGTGTGAACAGGGATTAGAATGATCCAGAAAGGCATTCCAGCTCCCTCTTTACTGTTGCTGAGTCATGTTTGACAGATGGCATTCTATTTATTACCTGACAGGGCGAAGTAAGGGGTTTATCCTGGACATTTTCCCCGATTGTTTTCGAATGGAGAGACATGTTTCACTGTATTTTGCTGGGTGGTGGTGTCCTAGTGGGTAGGATACTTGCCTCTGGACCAAGAGGTCATGCCACCACTGGGTTCCCATGATGCTCCAGGGCAGCTGCCCCCTGTAGTTAGGGAATGGAAGTTGCTTTGGATAAAAGCGTCTGATAAATGCTGTAAATATAAAATGCGTAACCTGTTTTTTTGTACATGAAAAAAAAAAAGTTAAATTGTCAGCATACTATCTCATGAACGTTTTTTCACATTCCTCCATAAATAAAATGAAATAAAATAATAAAACTAAAGTTTATACAGTTCACATAAACAACTGACACAACCATGGTATGTTTGGACGTTAGGCGACGTTATAGATTTGTTTTGTATTGTTTTCGAAAGCCGCTGCTGTGTAGGATCAGGATCAAATGGGGGTTTTTTTTGGTAAATGGCGAATGTTAATACTGTTTTCTCGGTTTTATTTAGCAGGTCTTGTTGTCAGCAGTAGGCTACATGATAGCATGAAAGTCAGATTAGCACAAGGTTAAGCCATGCAGGGGTTGTACTCTAATGAGAACCTACATGAATTAACTGGTACGCACCAAAATTCAACATTTCTCTGTGTCTCCTGTTAGGTCTGTGTCTCCGCATGGTTCTGTGGGGAGGGGGTGTGCGTGCCGGTGTCCTCCGGGGTGCGGGGTGTTTGTGCCGGGTCTGCATGGTTTCAGGGGGGTTTGCACGCAGTATGAAGTCAAAAATTAGGTTCACGTTTGCTCTGTGAAGAGAACAGAACATGTTTTGCTACACCTTCCTTAAACCTTGCTACATTACACTGGTGTAACTGTTACATAAACATCATATATAACGTATACGTGAGATTCCGTTAATTAATATCTTTTTGTCAGGAAGTTAGAGCACCTTTTATTCCAATTCAGTGTTAAGATAAAGCGTTACCTGGCTGGAATGTTCAGTGTCAGAGACTTTCTCCTTTTACATCCCTGGCTGAGCTCCTTTCCTCGCCGGGACTCTGAAGGCCACGTGAAATTGTCTGTTTTGGAATCCTGCACCTGAAGCGCTTGGTTTAATCGCGGTGTTTAGCCTTAACCTCTTCAGTACAGCACAGTACAGCACATGCTGTGTGTGCAGAGACACTTTACCCAGACCACACACACTGAGCTCTAGGTCTACAGTTTCTTCTTTATTACAGTATTTCTCCCTTTTCACTCAAAAACACTTTCATGCACATGCCTCAAACGATCCAATCAAGGCCCCATATGCGACCGGCAACAAGTAATGGATTCGAAGCATGTGGCTCCCATTTTCAAATTATTCTTCAAACAAGAGGCTGTTGTTAGCGCAGCCCATGCCTCAAAGAGCAGACGGAGAGCCGTCAGCGCGCCGACAGCTGTTGCTCCATCATGATGGTCTTCGTTTTTCTTTATCCGCCACATCCCTTCCTGCCGGCCTTGTGTTTATTTAGCCTCTGGGAATGTCACATATGTCACCGGGGCATTGACATCTGCAGGACCGCAGCACATTCTTGCCTGCAATTAATACTGGCCAAGCAGATAATAGTTCTCCTCTCCATTATCTCTGGTCTGGGGCGCGTGTCTGATGTGCGTACAGGGCGGCTTGGCAGACCGTACCCGGGGCGTTTTCGCCTCGTGCTTTTGGGGGTTTGATCTCGTCCTTCAAAGGATCCCACAGCATTTTAAAACGTAATGAATGTGCTTTGTTAATGCCCTAACATCACATAAAGTTACAACCAGATGTATTTCAGCGGTCTGGATATATTCAAGCCTAATAATAACCCGATCCTTTGTCTCCACAACATTTTAGATATTTTATTTTACTATATACTTTGATATTTATGTGAACAAGGAGCAAATAACCTATAAATTCTTTTTTGATTTTGTTTTGGCCTCCGCTACACAGGCCAGCCATTTTTAATTCACAGCTTGCTAGTATCATTTCATGCACTTCATTACAGTAGTAATGCTTGCAAACACTGTTTCACTTGGTGAATGGGTTAAAAGTAGCAAAATAATTTTATGCCGTTCACACCGTGTGCTGCAGCTACTTTCAAGTTGCCTATTGGAAACGTACTTTTGCCGCCAAATGAGATTTTGGCTTTAACCATGTGACTAGTGTTGCTTTCGTCAACGAAAATTATGACCAAATATCGTCATCAATGAACATTTATCATGTGACAAAAATGAGACGACACGCAACGTAAATGCTGGTCATGTGACGATAACTATAAGGAAATATATCCTGTAATATTGTTGACGAATAAGAACGAGACAAAATGTGGTTTACAAAATTAATACTATGCTACAATGTCTCTTCGTTTTCGTCGACTAAAACGAGACGAGACGGTATTTCCTGTACGACAGGGAGGGGAGAAACATCCAATACTCTTTACCATTAAGAGGCACTGTGAATTAAATCTATGTAGAGTGGTTAAAAGTATTGGGACGCAGGGCCATTAAAGTGCCAGGGAGAGAGAAATCACACACACACACACACACACACACACACACACACACACACACACACACACACACATTTTCATTTTATTTGCACTTTTTAGCAATGTGATGTTATTTTGTTTGTTTATTTATTTATTTTACATTTATGTGCGTGTACTTCTAACAAGTTTAGTTGGCGGTAAATTCAAACCAGAGTGTCTTCCTTGTCTGGAACTGATGTCCAGTACTCTTGAGTCTAAAAGGTAACAATAATATAGTAATTAGAATTAGACCTTGTTTGAATTGTGAAATAGGTTTGACTAAAATAAAAAAAAGGATTTTGTCTATTCTACAATCTGCTATACTTATACTATACTGACTGGGATGAATAGAATTGCATTGCTAAAAATAAATACTTCCATTGACTAAAACTAGACGAAAATGAGTCGTTCTGACTAAAGTAAGAGTAAAGTGCTTTTTAGTCGACTGAAACTTGACTAGACTAAAAAGAGTTTGGACGTGACTAAGACTAATAAAAACTTATACAGACTACTGTGGTTGAAATGTATGGTTTAATTGCACACTATCTAACAGAAGACACATAAGAACATGATTTAAAGTACCACCAAGCATCTCTTCAGCTCAACATTTTAGTACAGTTTTATGTGCATTCGGCTTAATGCAGCCGTTTTCCCAATTCTGTGAACCGTCTACCCGACTGCGCCGGATTGATGATTTATGGTTCGAGGAGTACTTTTACTAGAAGGGTCAGAAGGGTTCTGGTCCTGCTACTCCTTCAGCACTGATGCACATCTGTCCTCCACGATTACAGGGAGGAGCATTCTAATTACGAGCAGCATGACGGAAAATTGGTAGGCGTTACAGCCGTTTAAAACCGCTTTTAAAATTCCTCAGTGAGTCGCGTTGTTGCTGATTTGGGCCGCAAGGTCACACGCAGCCTTGCGTTCCCCATTTTAAATGCACCTCAGGGGCGCTTGTCTCTCGAGCCTTCATTTACGCACCAAATAGTTCGGCCCCAGACACTCCCTCTTTCCACCTCGACTCCATCTGATGAGCTAAACGTCACTTTTAATTCTAGCCAGCCTAAACCGCTCAGCTGGGCCCTGGTGTGAAGTCCATCTGAGGTATTCTGCACTAAGCAGGTCCCGGGTGGCCACCCAGGGAGGACTAAGATAGCCTCTATTTGTTTGGATGGGTGCCCGTTTTTGAGGTCTGTCAGTCTGGACACTGATTGATGAGTGATCCTTAAGGCGGCACAGCAGATAATCCATCAGGAGGGCGGTGGACGGCTGAGCCCGGCCGGTCGGCCACCATCTGGTTATACTGTCCTTTCAGCCCTTTCCTGATGGTTGGCTATTATTCCCCGGAGCATTTCATTTCCCCAAGCATAAAGGCTGCTTATAGGGAAACCTTCTCTGCTCTTTAAAATCTGTGGCCTGTTCTTGACAGACAGGCATGAGACTGTGGCAACACATCAGCCATTTTTATCTCCAATGCGGCTGCAATTGTTGCTCATCTGAAAAGAATTTAGGCTTAATGGTGAGAGACAGAACAATCTGACTGGCTGAAGTGGCAAGCAGGCAGCTCATTCACGGGTTAAAAAGGCAGTTATTTTGAGAGAGAACACGAGAATGTATTGACAATTTCATTTTAAAAGGTCACATCTGATTAACGTAGCATTCTGGAGAATGCAATTGGGGTGTCGGAATAAAATATACTGTGTATTTTGGGCACATGTGGAAGGAAACTGCTGAGGCAGTCCACATGAGAGACTATAAACTTCCTGTGATTCACAGCCCTTAATGTGTTCAATAACTATCTATGGAAAGATTTTACGCAAAATGGTTCCCAATAAACAGCCTTATGCCTGAGACACAGTTTAAAAATATTTTTCTAATGATGTTTTAGTCTAAAAACTCATTTTCTAAAAATCTTTATAAGGGGAGAGGTGCATGCATGATGCTATAAGACACAACAGTCCCTACAGAAAGTTTTTTTTAACTTTATAATTCTGAGCTTTTGTCTAAAAAATGCTATTTGTGTGGCTATATTTGTGTTGTGGACATTTTGATTCCACTGTAAAGCAATAAGTGAGTTTCTCTGCAATGTTTTCTTTCAGATCAGGACATTTCAACTTTTGAACTTAGTAGGACTAATGGAAATCAGCACTTTAAGAACCCTAGGATTTAAAGCGTGACTTTACACATTTATCTAAGTCTCAGGAACACATAAACGTAGACCATTGTTGATAACATTTCAGAACTTACCAGATCATTCAGAGGTGGGGACTTGAGTCTGAGACTCGGACCCGAGTCGCGCTTAAGTAGCACAAAGAAAGACTTGACTTTAGACTTCCCTCAGCGACTCGAGACTTGACTCGGACTCGGTGCTGTGACTCGTGAGTCAAAACTCG
>JBBPDC010072734.1:0-10591 GCA_037974485.1 Hemigrammopetersius urotaenia
GCCGGCGCAGAATCCCGTCAGCCCCCGCACCCCCGAAAGAACGATAGTGAGTAGGGCCCGGCTGCACGATACGACATTGAGAGCAGCCCCAGCCCAGAATCTCACCCCCCACCCCCTCCCCGCTTTACAAATGGCTTTCCGTCTGCCCACACGGCAGACCCGCAAGCACGATTTCCAATTTGGGCCGGCACGTTGTTTTTTTTTTTTTTTTCTTGAATCTTCGGATCACGTGCGTGCCGAACCGTGGAGAGAGATCGGGTCGGATCACGGATCAACAGTGATCCGTTGCACCACTAGTCCCATGTCATCTAGTTAGATTTTTTCCTATAGGATAGGAAAAATCCTGTCCAGTCATTCAAATACATATTTATGTTTGCAAATCTCTTTACATGCGGGTTTAGACTTAAAGGAATGAGTCCTTTTCACTTGCCCTAGGTGTAGCCCAACAGCACTGGTATTCAAATTTGGCTGCTTTTGTTTAAAACTGCCGCTGCCATGCTCATGTTGCTTTCAAACACTATAATTCAGTAGTCACCCAAATAGCTTAAATTGTTTCCATTGCCAAAGCTTTTCTCAACTGTGGAAACTGCAGTAAGGTCTTCATTAAGGTGGCACGGACTTGTCAGTGTAGATTAGGACAAATTGTGACTCACTGTGAGCTATAAAATGAAAAAAAAAACAAAAAACACTAAGAACTGGTAGTCACAATGCATTCATAAATTAGAAGACCATATCCTAAACCACATTAACAAGTCTATGCCACCTCTATGAAGATCTCCATGTGTTTTTAGTGTGGTAAGAGGAGTTTTGGTGCAGTATTTTTATGAAATTCTTTTGGATGATTTGGGTGACTATTGAGTTCCAGTGTTTGTTAGCAACACTAGCCTTATAGCTGCAGTTTGCCTTCTTTTTGCTGCTGTTACAAGCACACACACTATCACAATAAAATAGTATCTGTTTATTTCCCTGTCCAAGTGTGTGTGTGCCTAAAATTCTATCAAACTGAAAACTCAAATGAAATCCTAATCATTCAAATAAATGGTCATTCTGAATGCTTTTGTAAGCAGCATGTTTTTGTTTTGTTAGGGTATGGCGTTCTCCCTAGAGGAGCGGCTGCAGCTGGGCATTCATGGCCTGCTTCCCCCCGCATTCCTCAGCCAGGACGTCCAGCTTCTTCGGGTCCTTCGAAACTACGAGCTCAAGAAAGATGACCTGGACAGGTGAGGCAGTAGAGGACAGAATTACATCAGCCCACCTTACAGTCTCTACTAATTACATGCTTAATTATCAATGATTCTCAAGTTGACTCTCAACAAAAGTATGTGGACAACTGAATATCACATCTGAAAGAACATCTCATTCCATAAAACATGTCTATTAGCCCTGGTCCCCCTTTGTGAGTGAAACAACTAATCTTCTGGGAAAGCTTCCCACAATTTTTGAGGACATGTTTGTGGTGATATATTTCCATTCAGACACAGGAATTGATCCCGGGAGCTACTGTTGGGTGATAAGGCTTGGCTTGTAGTTGCCGTTGCTGTTCATCCCTGGATTGAAAAGGTCAGGGCTCTGTGCAGGCCTGGTCAAGTACTTCCACACCAAGAAACAGCTCTTTTGAATTGGATGTTTTTGTGATGTCACCCTTTATGAGCTCTTATTTATACATCCATCTATCCAGTCTGCCCATTCTAGCAGACATCCTAAGGTGTGTTGCTGGGTTCTTTCTGAATGCAGCCAGTCAGAAAAGATACCATTGACATACGACAGTCTTTAAGTCACAGATACAGCCTGGAAAATTCAAATGGATAAAGAGGGGTTGCAAAATGGCTGTGTGTCATGGCTGAGGGGGTTAGCCCTCAGCCGTGAGCTACCTCGGGGCACGGCCCAATTTGGAGACCAAAAATCCATGCTGAAGTACTTTATTAACCAAAAACAGAAAACAGAAAAGCATCCAGCACAGGTGAGAAACAGCACCGTGTGAAACATTATAGAAAGAACATTAAGAAATAATTTTGTATAATTATATATAACAGTATATATAACATTGATATGAAAAAAACTAACCTTGGTTTGGGAAGCTCTGAAAGTCTGGCTTGAGAAAACGAAGAAACAATAAGAAAGCTGCTAAACAGAGGACAGTTATAAGAACTTAGGAAATTTTTTGGCCAAGGGTTCAGAATGTAAGAAATGTAGGAATGTAGTATATATTTAACAGTACAGAAATTGACAGACTGACATTTTGGAAAGATGGCATTATATGACAGTGCCACACTGAAAGCTCTTCAGTATGACCCATTCTACTGCTAGTGTTTATCTATGGAGATTGCAGGGCCGTGCACTTGTTTTTATGCACCTGTTTAGTGGGTTTGGCAATTTCAGCCACACCCATTGCAATTATGAGGGGTGTCCATAGAATTGTGACTGTATAATGTTTATACTTTTAAAGACTAAAGGAAACCTAAATGTGGCCACATTGCAATTTTTAACTGTACAGTAGAAATACTCACTGTTTACTAATGTTTTATATAATCTCATCCACCAAAATTTCAGCTTTTCAGTACTACAATAATATTAAACAGTTCTTGGGAAATGCAATATATTACCCAGGAAAGGGTAAGTGATGCACATACATTGCTCCATTGCTCCACAGTTCTGATACTCTTCTAACCATTATAAACAATTTCAGTGGACAAAGGTTAACATGGGCACATTGACCGGTTTGCGACTATGCAGCTCCATAGACAGCAAAGTGTAATGCGCTGTATGTCCTGACGCCTTTTTGTCAGATCAGTGAGCCTTGGGTGTCCATGATTTTGTCACTGGTTCACATGTTGTCCTTCCACTTTTGGTACGGTAGTTCTTGTAGGATGCTCCTGATATGCAGTTATTGTATGGACAACCAGTGCATTTCAGGAGCATCCTACAAAAACTACCATTTTGGAGATGTCCTGACCCAGTTCTCTGTTTGAACTTTGTCATTTAGATCTTTATACTTGCTAATACTTCCCACGCCAAGCAAAAAAATGTAAATGTTTTATCCACTCTAAAAAAAAGAAAAACACTGTAAATATACTTTTTTGTAAAATTACAAAACTGACTATTGTTCTCAGCACTGCCCAGTCGTTTTTAAATTATGATCTAATGTTTAAGTGTCATTTACTTTCTCCATTTGTAGTGCAAGTCCAATGCACTATACTTTCACCTGCAAATGCTTGTACCTGCTTTGCCACAACTATTGACTACTTCATATTACAGATTTCAATATTCTCTGTCACACTTGGGTTTTCTGCCAGGGATCAAGAAATTGTTACCTCTTATGAATTATGCCACAGCTGTTGAAGCCACTTGGTAGATTTTAGGGTGAGCACTGGCAGGTTCAGGCCATTATTAACATTACCATTTTTCCAGCTATTGTTTTCACTGCATGCTCTCAAATCTCTGAGTGGTCTGTTTCCCATGCTCCGCAACTACCTCCGGCATTCCATCCTCTGATGCTTTTATATGTCCTGCCTAACAGTTATGACATCCCTGTCATTTCACAACCCCTTTTTTTGTTTGCATTATGGTCTGTGTTTTGATTTCTTAGACTGCAAATGACAGCTGTGGCTGAACAAGGTCACTTTTCCAAGCTAGCCCCTTTTCCCTCAGCATGCATGGCATTCATTCTTTAAATAGCACTATTAAAACTGTTTTGATATCACTAATGAGTTTTAGCCCATGCATCAGCATTTTTCAACACAAATATTTGTGTTTAGGACAATATTCAGATCTGAGAAAAATGTTCATTAAGCTTCCTATTAGACTGTCCGCAGCACAGGGTACAAAGCCCTTTTAGGGACTTTCTTTGGCTGTTTTAACTCCAGTAGGCATACTAATGTACAACACCACTACCTCTGCATCATATTTTACATTACAGGCTGCCAGGATTAGAAAAGGAATCGAAAAGGCAGTGTTTTGATGTTTCCATCCTTCCATCCCAACCTCTAGATTACTCTCCTAAACCCGTTAGAACAAAATGATAATTCAGTTTAAAACCAGCGATTTACGAACTCGCTTCGGGAACTACAGTTGTCACGAGGGCTGGATGGAGCCGGCCCTCGTGAGCTACCTCGGGGCATGGAACAGGCAGAGAGACGAGGATCCATGCAGTAGGGGGTTTTATTAAAGAAAAACAAAACAGGCAAACAGAAATAGGCACAGTGGCCTCCTCGGTCAGAATCAAAACAGAAAGCATACAAGGGCAACACGAACAGGGTATAGAGGCGATGGAGACATAAGGACTGGATAACTGAAGCAGGTTTAAATACACAGGACAATCACAGCGGGAACTAAAGCAGCTGGGGAACACAGACAGGAAACAGGTGGGGAACCAAAAACACGTGACACAAGGCAACACATAGCAAAACAAAAGTCACAGGACACAGAATCAAACTCAAAACAAAGCACGGTGGCCATCTACCGTCAAAAGTGAAAAGTGTTGTATAACCTCCTTCTCGCACAAAATGGAGGAAAAAAAAATCTTTCTTTGTTCATTTGCCAAAACAACACCAGTGAGTCCAGTATTATCTCATAATTGGAGGGTGCACAGCAAGCAGTCTGAGACCACTTCTCTTAGGTCCTAGGCCCTCCCTATTGGACTCTTCTAGTTAGCTAACCCATTAGGATTCAGTGAGGTTTAGGTCAGGACCCAAGCATGCCCCTGTCAAAAGCTAGATTTTGTCAGTATTGAGACATTTTTGTGCGGATTTAAGGGTTCAAGGATACTTTATTGTCATCAGCAGCTGGGTATGTGTATATCGTGTAATGTGTTTCTCCATGGGCCACAGTGCCCATATAGCAACATTCTGCAAATTATGACAGAAACAATATGAGTAGTAGACAATACAACAATGTAACAGTAATGTAATGTAACAGTATAGCACGGTCAAGATGTAAATCTTCTAGAATTGCTAGCATTGCACCATAAGTATGATTGTTGCACAGGAGGCAGTTAGCAGAATTGGACATCAGTAGGACAGAGACAATACAATAAATAGATAATAAAGCAACAACAGACAATATCTCAGTGTAACAGTATAGTGCGACTGGGTTGTTTCAGAGTGGCTATCACCATATATATGATATTGCTCAAGAGGCAGTTTGCAGCGCTAAACTACATTTAGCAAATTATAAGGTTGTCGAATAACAGAACATAATGGTGCCTGTTGCAGCAGTAAACAAAAAAGAGAACATAAAGTGCAGGTGCAACTAAAAGTCCAAGGTGTAATATGCAAGGTGTACAAAGTGAGGTGGTATACTGGAATGATACTTGGGCAGGAACTAGACATTTATGTTATTATTTTGACTCTAAACCATCACAGAACCTCTGCCACACTTGCTAGAGGGAAGGAGGTTATTTTCTGTTTTTGACACCAGACATAGCTTGATCATTTCTGTCTCATCTGGTAAAAGAACTTGATTCTAGTATCATTATGTGAACTCCAGATGCTTTAATGATAAAGACAGAAATATTTTTTCTTCTATCAGGGCTTTCTTATAATTTGTTGGCTGTTTGGTGGTGTCTAATTTATATTTTGGTGTCTCCAAAATGCTGCTTATGTTCTGCAAATCTACAGCTGTGATCCTTGGAGATTTCTTTGTCTCATCATAGTGTAAAAAGCTTATCGGAAAAGTAGCAGAAACTGCCGAAGGCTGGATTTTACTTCATTTTACTCAATGAAGCTTGGCTTCCTCCAATCATGTATTATACATCTCTGAACTGCTTATGTAGAATTCAATTAGAATCTAAATAGAAGTGTCTATTCTTTATATACTAAAGCAACATTTACATAAATGCGACATATCTTTTAGCATCTCACTGGGATATGCAATTCTTAACACCATTATTCTCAAAATGGAATACTTGCATTCAAGAAATTTAACATGTTCATTTCTAACACTGTCCTGAAAGATTTTTGTGTTTAATGCATTACCCTTAAAGAAAATAAGGTAAATAAATAATAAAACTTTATTGTTTAAAAAATGTTAGCATTAGCGGTTAGCATTAGCAGCGTGACAAAGACTCGTACACAAAAGAAATGTTGAAATAACCCTCTCTACCCACATGTTTGGACAGGACACAGCTTACTAATTCTAATTAAACTGAGATAACTGTTGAACATTTGGTGGGGGTTAAACACTAAAATACGAGGACAAGACACAGAGCAGAAACCTGCTAAGGGTTACTGTAGTGGTGTAGTGCTGTTATTATAAAACATGTATAATAACAACAGTAACAGAGATTTAATCTGTTGTGTAAAGTCCTTTTCTTTGGAGCATGTCTTCAATAAAAATCAAATGATAAATTATCCAAATGTTTAAAAAATACTGATATGTAAATTGTTGGTGTTTTTTTTTTTTTTTTTTTGTAAAAATATTTCATTTATCTTTAGTGGCTTGCCTTAAGTATATCTCTTCAATATAAAAATTCCTCACGGACTCATGCTTGAGAGGAGGCTATTGTAAGTCAGGGCCTGCAGGCGAAAGATATTAAGCTGTCGAATGGACTGAATGCCATCTAAACCCCAGCAACCGAGCATTCCGGTGCAGTGAAGTGATGCTGAATGGCCAGTAAATGCCATTCAGGATGCTCATTTAATCAGAAAAATTATACTTTTTAAGTTAAAATTGGATGGTTTAGACTTTACTTGACATTACTTGAAATGAGGAAGAGGTGCAGGTAGAGGAAAAAAGCTTTTTGCACGCTCGTTAACGTGGCCCATAACACTTAAACACGTAAATCACTGCTTTCCGCTGCTTATTGCGTATACGGTGTCTGTAAAACGTCTGCACAGCCTTTCAAAATATGCAGCTTTTGCCCACCAACTAGACAAAAAATCTATACAAAAATATGCACAAGCTTAAAAGGGAAACCAAATGCTCTTTTCCTGCAAAGAAACTGAAGGCCAAAGGCTGCTCCTGAATCCTGATTCATGTCTCTGACTGTTTTCTGACTGGCATGTGGGGCATTAGCTTGTGTTTGTGTGCTTGAGGTAGAATGTTTTATTAAACCGTAATTGAACAGGAGAGGGCTCACATGAGAACAGTGTGGTACGAACAGTTTTTCAAGTTTGTTTGCAAGTATTATTTGATAATCTGCCTGATTATTTTCTTCCAGTATTTTGAATTGTTGTTATTTATCTGTGATCTAATGATGGCTATTATTGTACATTCTGTGAGTCAGATCCCAATTTAAAACTTTGCTTTGCTCTGAATTTACTCCCCAAATGCAGTTTTTCCATATTTCCTTAAGATGAACAGAGTCTTTTAACATGACGTTAAAATTAAAACTGATGTTATCTGATGGTTATCCTTTGGTTCTTTTTCCTTTTTTGCTTTTTTTTTCTTCTTCTTCTGCTTCATCTTATTCATTTTCTGCTTCTTCTTGATGTTCCGCTTCTTCTTGATGTTCTGCTTCTTCTTGATGTTCTGCTTCTTCATCTTCTGCTTCTTCTTCATCTTCTTCTTCTTTTTCTTCTTCTTCTTCTTCTTCTTCTTCTTCTTCTTCTTCCTCTTCCTCTTTGGCTTCTCGTTTTTTTGCTGGATTTTTGTCTGTTTACTCGCCTGGTAGTTTTTGAGACTTTGACACCACACCGATTCGAGATTGTTTTGTCTGTTCAGAAATTATGAACTTTTCTGCAGCTTTTTAATGGGATGTATGATTTCTGCATAGCAACCATTTCCCCCCAGTTTTTCCCATGGGAATGAATAACATTTGTACTCTCCACTGCATATCAGATTGATGCAAAAACATTACCTGGGATACAGTGACAACGAACAGCTTGAAATACACTTCATAATATAACCACCATCTAGGAACACATTAGCAACCACCAGTGATGCCATAGCAACTTGGGAATTGCACGGTCACTCATCAGGCAATGTATTTTAATTATTACTATTTATGGTTGTCATTGTTATGTCTGTCCTGCTTCTGGACCAGTATTCCACACAGCATATGGGTACAATCTGCAAGTTTAAATCAACACATACTTACCTCAAACCCTGAAGATGCTTGAAGAACCCGTATTCTCTTAAGAGCAACGTGCTTGGTGAGAATGGACCATGCCATCTTTCCTTCTCCACCAGAACTTGTTCTAGTGGGGTTGTGGAGGACACATGACGCAGCCGGGATTGGTTCCCAGTCTACAGCATAAACAGGGTGTGTCCCTCTCGGTGGAGTATATGTTTATTTTCAGATTGGACTGGGCTGGGCTTTGCACACTTAAGCTTTCTCTCTCCTTTCTCTTTCAACACAATGATCATCATTGCATCATTTTCTTCTGTGTATATGTGAGTGAAATGACCATACAAATCCCGGAATAGTGGATCCAATAGCAGCTTTGATCCAGAATACGGATTTGTTTCTCCATCTGTCCGTATAAACCTGGCACAATGCATTTCAGTCTGTGTCTATTAAAGCAAACTGATTCAATTTTCCCTTTAAGCCAAATATTGTGAATCATATCTGAAGTTAGCTTCTTCACCTCTGAACTAAAACAAGGCTGATATAACTAGCGGCTAAATAAATAGATGCTACACTGAATGTTTTCATGTGTTTGTGTGTCTACCTTAATGAAGCTCTTGGGTGTTTCCATCACATGACCACTGGGATGGTCTCCAACATCTCTTAAATATAAAAGGATAAGGAGCTCAGATAAAGGATGGATGGGTGGAAGCAGGAAGCTAATATTTGCATTCACTCACCATTGTTCAAGCTTCATGCCTATATTATCAAACACTTGTTAGAATTCTAGAAATTAAGTGAGGAGCTACTTTGAGCCTTGTTGATAGTGTAAAAATCTGCGCTGGCTAAGTGATGCCCCAGCCTAGTGGAGCCTTGAGTTTGGTGCTGTACTGTGTTTCATTATGTCGGGGGCAAATGAAGGTGGGCTACTCAACAAAACTCATACTCGTTACAATGTTTCAATACACCCCAGGTCCACTTCACACCAAACTTCTCCTTTAAGTCAAAATAGGTTTTTAATACCTAATGTATATAGAAAGGTTGGGTTTCGTGTACTTAATGATGGACTGCTACATATGAAAAGTATGAAATTGACAAAATTGTTAAAACAATTGTTTTTAGTGATGCTATGTAGTCTACTCTTGTCCATGTTTATGTCATAACAGCAAAAGATAAGCCTTTATTTGTCCTTCAGGTGTGTGTGTGTGTATTACTGCTGCCTTCTATTTAAAAATACACTAATGTCTCTGACGACTCTTTCACGAACTACAAACATTTACAACATTTTTGTCTCCAAACCACAAGTCTAACTCTAAAAAGTATGGTTCGTCTCTGAAGAACAATATGTCATACAGTGTTAAAAACAGAATATTAACAACTAGCCCAACAAAAAGTGACAGGGACATGTCCCCAGCATACCCAATGAAAATGTGCAAATTAGTGATGCATTTGTATTCTTAACTGTATGTGAAATGTACTTGCAGTAGAGATGTGGTCTCCAGGGTGACATTAGAAGGAGCATCTGTGTGTTTTTTTGAAGGTTTGTAATGTAAGCGGGAGAGAGCTTAACCTGCCATTACTACTCATTGTGGAAACAGCAGCGGTTGGCTGAAGTTTTTATTGCTGGGAAATTTCCCTGGAAGATTTGATCTGTATGTCTTGCCGGCTATGTCACAAACTTATCCTTGTTTTCATTGTTTTTGGTTTAAGAACCTTTAGAAGCTAGTGTGACTGTCGGCAATAACAAAAGGACATTTTACATTTTCAGTTAATTCCAAGTGTAATTTTAAGTTGAATTGGAAATATTTTATGATTTGATATTTTTTGATTCAAACATAATTAATTTCGTAACTCTCATTCATTTCCATACACAAGGCGTAACTATATTGCATTGCATTCATTGGACCCTTTTCACAGTGACCATAAAATCCCCCAGCTCAGCCTCGAATTTTATCCTTTTTATAATATTTATGAACATTTTCAACACCCACAGACACCTTCATATTAACTGTACTGTTACTATAATAAATAATACAATTGTTCTTTTATCTCTGGTACCCCAGTTACTTAACCTCCTATTGACACTGCCCATAGCACTTCATTATCTTCCAAAGCTTATGTAATCACTAATGCAAACCAGTGTTTCTTCTGGCCTACGTTTCAATTGGGTTTTCAGCAAAACGTCATATATATTAGTGCTGGGCCATTAACGGCGTTAACGGCAAGATTCCAATGAGATTAACGGCGTTATAAAAATTAATCTATGCCCACCTCTAATATATATATATATATATATATGTACAGTGGTGTGAAAAACTATTTGCCCGCTTCCTGATTTTGTATTCTTTTGCATGTTTGTCACACTTAAATGTTTCTGCTCATCAAAAACTGTTAACTATGTCAAAGATAACATAATTGAACACAAAATGCAGTTTTAAATTAAAGTTTACGTTATTAAAGGAGGAAAAAAACTCCAAATCTACATGGCCCTGTGTGAAAAAGTGATTGCCCCCCCTTGTTAAAAAATAACTTAACTGTGGTTTATCACACCTGAGTTCAATTTCTGTAGCCACCCCCAGGCCTGAT
>JBBPDC010072744.1:0-10591 GCA_037974485.1 Hemigrammopetersius urotaenia
ACTGCCAGAAGACCGTAGTGTAGTCTAGAACAAAACAAGTTGACAAACACATGAGAGACAAGACTGACTGGGTTCAGCTGATTAACATGAGTTATCAATTAACTTTGTTCCACTGCATTTTTATTAACCATATAGGTGCACTTTATATCCATTATCTACCATGCTTCTTAATAGGAAAGAACCACTATAGGACCACCTCTAACTAGATATTATTTGGGTTGTCTGTCAAGCTGCTGGTAAACACCTACATACTATAGCTCTTTTATCTATTTCCACACACAATGTTTGTCATCCTCAAGCATTTACTGCATAAATGTTTGGTGGGCTGTGCCCAAACCAGCAGTTACAATGAGGTGTGCATTAGAACCCTGCGTGGGACTATTTTTAAAATCCCACTTCCGCTGAATGTTTGACCATTATCACCTGCTCCCACCTGCTCTCTCTGTCATTTGTGCCCGTTCCCACCCGCTCTCCCTGTCATACTTGAAAATCTATTTTTAAAGTAAAAAAACGATCCATGTTTTGTCATTGTAAGTTAGTGGCGAACACTGGCTCTTTCACATTGGATGCGAAACACGAAGACAGCCGCAAAAAGCACCTTCGAGACCATTTTGACGTCCTCATTCGTGTAGTGGATAGTGCTGGATTTGTGGTAATCTTCCCTCCACATATCTGCTGTAATAGCACACTCATATTTTTCAATTATATATTTATCGGATGCCTACACCTGCTGAGCTTTTCTCTCAACATGCCTTGATACGGTTGTTGGATGAGGCAGAATGTCTAACATTAAACTTGCCGTACTTAACATCATGCTGAAGTACGCCAGTAAAGCCACCCCCGGCAACAAAATGACAATATCTTTACAGCACAATTCGCCACATTTTTAGAAGTCTCTTGCTTGACATGGGGGGCGGGAGAATTGTTTTGTCTGCGAATTTCAGCTTCATCTGACCGGGGAGTAACAGGACAGGCGTGTCGCCACAATCCTGAAGTGCCGGATTTGTGCCCGTGGTAGATTAGCGCGTTGCCGCACTTCGCAAAACACAAAGTTCAGCTCTTTATCGATTTCCCAATCTTTAGTTTTGCTTAATATTCAATTAATATTTCCTAATTTTATCAACAACTTCAACTGCATCCTCCATTTTGAAAACAATTTTGTCACGCCCGCTGTCTCTGTAAGCAACCTTAAACCAGCCCAATCACGCAAGATCCCACTCCCAATGCAGGGCTCTAGTGTGCATTATCAGTGGTGGTCTTGGTGGCCCCTTTCCACTAATTAATAAAGTGAAGTCATTAATCGTTTTTGAGGCCACTATCGATTTTGATTATTAATTTAGTTATTTCTTATATTGTTTTGTCTAAAGGCCAAACAGTAAACGTCCTCTTCAGTGAAAAACAACCAGCAGTGATGGTCACTTTCCACATAAGTACAAAGATTTTGATAATTGTAACAGCCATTCCATTTTCATTCCTTTCTATGCTGCTATTGGGCCCTTAGTGAATCCTGACCCAAAGTATTACTTAGTTATTAAGACATTTGTTATTAAATTAGCTGTTTATGAAGCTATTGAATGAATACAAACATATGTCCATCAATGAGATACTGTTGTTGCATGTTTCCTCTTTTTTTCCTCAGAGTGCTAATAACTGCTAACAACCTTGAATTTTTACTCTGCAAAGCAGTTTTATATTTACTCTGCAAAACAGAATTTTCACTTTTAGTCAAGTAACCCCTCTTAATAATACAAAGTATGGTCAGTGTATCATACAAAATGGCCAATCAATGTGGGTACAAGGTAGCTGTAACCAAAACACATCACATCACTGTAGAAAACCTACCTGTCTGAGACAAGTCAGTGATGTCTTCCACTCCTAGTTTTATACTGTTTAAAGAAAAGGTGTATCTCTCCTAAACACAAAGTATAGCATTATCATTGCTTTTTGGTAGGAAGTCCAAAAATGGCATTAGAATGTTATAATTAATTTAAAAATAACAAAAACATACTTGATACACATCAAGGTACATTTGTGTGATAGATGCATCTGTGTTAGAAAACTTGATGGCCACAGTCCAGTTGAGTCCCTGTGACATGATTTGGTAAACTTAGAGAATCAGAATTTGTTGGGTTTTTTTGTAAAATTTTGTATAAGAAATTGTATAAGAAATTATTCTGATATTATAAATGTTATACTCACCCTTGCAGCCACATAGGTACATTTCCCAGGTACATAATATTGTTTACCATCAAAGGTAGTGACTAACTGTCCTTCAATATTGCACGTAGGAGGACAAACATTACCGGTGCAGGTCCATTTTCCTTGGACACAGACACTAATACAAAAGCAGACAAAACACAAATCTATTTTAAGGAAGACTGTCCAGAAAAGAGAGGACTTGAAAAATGAAAGCTAACTTTAGTCCAATTCTCTGTCTAGCTGTGAAAGTATTATGTTTAGAATGCAAACTGCAATTTTAATGTCTGACAATATTTTACAAAAGAATTGGTCTTTACTTTGACAAAAAATCTTTACAAATTTTGATTGATCAAAAAAGTGACAGAGAGAGCAAGAAAGGCAAAACTAGTTTTTGAAAACACTATGGATTCCAGCAATAAACAACAGGTCCTGTGCCTGATATGTTACAGGGCCAATAAGTATTCATGTTAAGTAATCTCAACACAGACAAGCAGTCCTACTTTGTAATAAATTGTACCCTTGTATTTACTCAAAGAGGATAATCATTCTCTAAACCAAAATTATGGCATTAGTCTTGATCCCTGGAACAACATTCTATTTTCTTACCAAGACTGACACTTTGAGTTGCGCTCTGATCCTGGTGGATACGTGTTTCCTCCATACACACATGGACAGTCCTTCATGCTAACACAGTGGTAGCCTTGAGTTCGATCATTCAGGACCGTACCTGCAAAAGAAAATACGTACAAAAGTCACACAATTACTTGATTGTGCCTAACATTATGTATATAAAAATTAGGGGTGTCAAATTAACGCGTTAATTTCAATCAATTAATCAAAAACATTTGCGCTGATAAAATGCAACATTGTTACTTTCGGTTTGTACATGTACTTGTTTGCTCCTACATGCTGTCTTCAGTGCACAGTTCAAGGGCATATGAGTGTGTGTCGACACTCTGGGGTCTGTCTTTGCAGTCATTACATTAGCAATTTCCTCCAGGACCAATAAAGGTTTCTGATTCTGATTCTAAAATGCCCTTTATCTGCTGTTGGTAGAATGCTATCCGAAGTTAGTAAATGTTTTTTGAAGAGGTAGCATAATCTGCAGCACACCCCACATTAAAATACTTCTGACAATCGTGCGTGTATGTACACTGTCTGAAACTGCACCCTATAAATGGACTTAGTTCTATCATTGTTCTGGCTAAGGCATTTTTTATTTTTTCCCATTTTCGGTCATATTGTAGATTTCTGTGACCATTATTTAATAAAAGAGATGCTGAAAGTCAGTAATGTTGACTATTCATTCACTAAATTAATTAATCATGAATTCATTTTTTAATGGATGACACCCCTAATAAAAATATTGTATACTGTATGTTTGTATCATCCCAAATAAAGAATAAGAAGAAACTCATTAACTCAGTGTAGTTTCCTGGTTACACCGTTCAATAGGTCTCATTTTTTATTACAAAACTGGCAACATTTAAGTACCTAGTACATAGAAAATATTTTTGAGACAATAATCTGGCTACTATACAACAAATAATATCTGGAAAAATTATGAAAAGAAAAATCCACCTGATGGGGGTAAACAAGTGCTGGTTAAGGCTTCAGAAGATGGTTGGGGGTCGGAGCAGGTGGGTGGAAAGGCAGGACCCAGCTCATAAAATTCCAGATCTCCTTGACAGCTAGGGGGCACTGCAGATGAGTTGGCATTTTCAGTATCGATTACACAACTGAATATCCAGGAGCATTTCTTAAAAATGACATGTGCTGCCAACTAAATATCTGAACTCACCACATGAGGTTTTTCTTCTCCATATTGGCCATAGGCGAGACTGATTTCCACACAGCCGAGCAACCTCTTCAAAAAAAGCACACTTTGCGTACTCGTTCATGTTGTCATATGTGTTTTTTGCGCAAAGCTCGGCCAATTCGTCCATGTCTTTGTCGCAGTCACTAGCCTCAGACAGGACTTGACATTCCTGAAAAAGAGTGACACCATTTCTTTTGTGCCAACCATATACTGGGCCGTGCAATCTGAAACTGGTAAATCATAACAGGCATCACAATCAAGACATTACCATTACAGCTCTAAAGATCTCCAGGCCTACTTAACTCTTTACTATGCTAGAAAAAATATTTTCTAAGGCAAGCTAGAAGAAGCCCACCACCATGTGGTAATGCGTACTTAGCTGCTAGACCAGCCAGACCCTCACTTGCACACTAAACGCTGGAGGAGAACAAACTGACAGCAACCAGATCTCTCCCAATGGCCACACAAAGAGAAAGACGTTAACTCCTGTTGTAGTGGACGAAAAGCTCCACCTACTGGCTCTGCAAGTGTCTTCAAGAACTGCAGTCTATGTGCTAAGCTTTCTGCTCTAATCTGAATCTGCTTGTCAAACCGCCCTGATACGCCCAGATGAAAACTGTTTGTTCCCATGAAGCTTTTGCTTGTATGGTTTTGCATACCTCTCTTCTTTGAGGATTAACATCTTTAATCTGACAGGTTTTATCAAAGATGACATTGGCCTTCTGAGCTGTTATGTCTGTGTAAAAAAAATGCAATGAAACATCTGTGTAACTGGATGCACTACAGAGGAACATAACAAAAGGACAGAAATGTAGTGGCTAAGTATGTCTGGTACAAATTACAACAACTTTCTCTTTTTAAAAATTCTGAAAGGTAGTGTTTCTGGACACTGACCAAGGTTGTTCACCACTGCACACATCCCAGTCATTCCATCCACTAATTCATGATCCAGCTGCACCTATAGAAAAGTCACATCAAACAAATGTAATTATTTAATTAACTGTGAACTGCATTATTTTGTGTAGGTGTGTAGTTTTGTAGAATAGTTGCATCAAGTGAACATGCGTAATTTGCTCAAATTTGGCTCTAATGAAAGATTTTTGTTCTGTTTTTAATTCTTCAGTAACATCATATTAATCCTGGGTATAAAGGGTTCCCATGCTTCTGGACCTTTCAGATTACTGTTTCCAGAAGGTGGACAAAGTTTTTTTCCTGATCTGTCTACAAAGGGAGCATACAGTGGTATGCAAAAGTTTGGGCACCCCTGATAATTATCATGATTCTTCTTTATAAATCATTGGATGTTTGGATGTTTTTTAAAAAATGTGTTCCAATAATTAGTGCTAAAGGTATTCAAATCAATAAATCAACAAGGGTGCCCAAATGTATGCACATGCCTAATTTTGTTTCAGTAACTATTGCACACTTTCTGTAAATCCTATAAACTTCATTTCACTTCTCAGATATCACTGTGTTTGTCTGCTATATGATATCTTTACCTGAAATTGCTGATCCAAACAACCAATGATTTATAAAGAAGAATCATGATAATTATCAGGGGTGCCCAAACTTTTGCATAACACTGTATATAACTGATGGCTCTGATCTTACATGATTGTAGCCTCTCTCTCTCATTCAAAGAGCAAAAATTCTTGCTAGGATGGAAGAATGATGGCTTCTGATACTTATCTGCTATATCTAGACTTATTCATAGGTCCCAAGAGCACTGTCTATCATGGTCACGATAGATTATCACAAGTCACCAAAGGATCTGAACCAGAGGCCATAATTATCACAGTAGCAGAACTTGACCAGCTGAGCTTCAGCCTGGACTACTACGGAAATTCAAAGAATAAAACTACAAAATGTGTGAAGTATTATCAAGTTAGCTTTGACCAAAACCATTTATTTTGATACAAATACAATAGTAATGTAATATTTTGAGTACTTCACTACATACATATTTATTTCATTATATATATTTTACCCAAAGATTTTAACATATAATAAGGGCTGGATTTTGAATATGTTGAACCTTGATTAAATGTGAATAGGTTGTAAAGAAAACCCAGCTGTACTCACCCAAAGTGAACTGACACCCTCAGAATGATTGCGCCAGGTGACAGAAAATGGGAGAACCTTGCTACTCAGCTTGATGTAGATGCCATACTGATACACAAGTTGATATGTGTTATCAAAGGGAAGAGAGATACTGGAAAAGAAAGTTATAAAATCAAACAAAAATATGTAGTCTAGTGATCGAACCCCATATTGTGGTGTGCGTGAGCAGATGAGGACATTCAATTTAGAAGTTGTGAAGTCTGAGTAGCTATGATGTCCTTCCAAGCCTGTACTGTGTTAGGATGTGCATTAATTATTCTAGCAGATAAAGGTAAATTCTAAATGTGCTTTTTTACTTAAAGCAATTTTACTGCAACATAAAGAGAGGCTGACCTGTCTTTTTATAAGCTTTAAATAAAGCCAATTTGCATTCATTATTTCTTTGGATTTAATCACTGGCAACACAGTTTTATAGATAGTTAAGTTCTATATTTTGGAGACCTTTCCTGGTGTGTTTGGTGTGAGTAATCAAAAGAAACTGCCACTGTATGCCTCAAACAATGGTACCATATGCCTCAAACAATGATTTAAACACAATGATAAGAATATCATGGTCAATCTGATGACATTGCATTTTTGTAATATTCACAAAACAGAAGGTGACAGGAGTTTGCTGATAGGCATGTGTACTTTAGCACATAGATATCGATTGCAATTTTAATGTAATGGAGTAAAACATTTCATCAAATAGGTGTTTAACATGTTTTATCTATTTTGTTGAGATCCTTTGGAATCTAATTATTTAGAAATTATTCTTTTCTAAGTAATAATCAAAAAAGCCAACGGAAAAGTAATCCTCAACAATGTAGTTAAATAGCAGTGTTTTCACTCTGAATGCAGTGATAGCTCACACATTGATGCATACCTGTTTCCTTCCACCATAACTTTCCCATCCTGAAGTATAGTTGTAACTTTATTCACCAAGATTTGTACTCTGTTCATTAAACCAGTTTCCCCACGCTGGACAGTGATGTCACAGTTTACTTCCGAAACAGTGAAGCGAGTCAGTGTGGTAGGACAGGTGGTGCTATAATAGAACAGGTCTCCATAGAAAGTTTGAAAGACCCCACTGCCATAGGTCTTACACAGGTCTGTAGTAAGGAGATAAAAATGACTCAACACTGAACACAGTCAATGTGGTGAATATATTTTGGAGCTATTTCAGTCACACACAACAAAATTACTAAAAATAAAATCACTGACAAATAGTGCCTCATTAGTCCTAAACAGTGCAATAAAATACAAAATACAATACAATTAAGTGCAAAAAACGACTTACTTGTTTGTGCCACTGAGACAGAGCAGAAGTTGGCTGCAAAAGAAAAGTTATATCAATATTAACATCATGCCAATCATTTTGTGCTTCAAATGTCAAATCTGCCACCTTGTAGTCTCTGTACATACAAAGTGTTTACCTGAGATGAGAATTAGAACTCCTAAAAGCGCCCCCTGCAGACCCATGTTCTGAAATACACCCTACACCCACAACAGGTACAGAACTGGTGAAGGACTCTGTCTTGCAGTGGCTTTTATGACCTGGCCCAGTCTCCTACTTTGAATAGCAGGAGGAAATGAACTTATCATGAGGAAATTAAATTACATATTCAGCTCCTTCCTCTCAACAATTCAATGGACATTCTAGAGTCCAAAACTCTTTTTTTTAAAAAAGAAATGTAAGTGCAAACTGCATTGCTTAGTTTTGACTCTTTTATTGTTCAGTGTATAGTGGCATGCAAGGCCTCAAACGGGAAATTTGGGTTTCTATCTATTGTTTTTTTTTTCTAAACACATATTTAGTATGTTAAAGCTTTAAAATATTTTGTGATGCTTTAATTCACATATGTATACAGTAATTTAATTTCAGAATTAGTCTATGCATTAATGTGTTGCCCCCTAAGAAAACAAGCATATTTGTTTTCTTAAGAGAGAAGATAGAAGAGATGAGAGAAACAGAAACTCAAAAAATGACCATGTCTCTCTAGTGTCTAGTGCAGTTTTAATATGATAGCAGATATAATATGATACATGGTTCTAAAGTTTTTGTTACACTATTATTAAAGATTCTACCTAACTGAATAATGTTCCCACTGAAATGCCTCAAAAGCACAAAGCTATAACTGTTTTAAAGTGATGTTTCCGTCGTTTTTCCAGGATCTGTTAATCAATCACTACTCTATGTCAACCATATCCGCCACTCCTGTTAAATAACAGTGTGAAAATCCAAAGGTCTGGTTAGTACTGATAAAGTTTTCTCCCTGTTTCCTCCTATTTTAATAATTGCTCCTTGGGACCTTTCCCTGTTTTTTGACCAAAACGTTGATATCTAAAATAAACAAATAAAGGGTTCATCAAGATCCTGCACAGAGTTTAGGAATCAAATCAATACAACAGCAAAGCCAGAATTTTGAATGTGAAAAGATACATTTTGCATGTTAAGGGTTCAAAGAATCTCCATTGTTTCTTAAGCATTTCAGGTGAAATATTAAAATCATTTCCAGAGAAGAAGGAGATATGCATCAAACAGTGGCAGCACACACTCCTTAAATTGTTTCAACCGCTCAGCATTCAGCATCAAAGGTATACTGATCACCGCTTGCTCCTGTTTCTTCACTGGTTCAGGACTTAAGTTAGATGTGGTTTGTTATTCTTTAATGATTCACACGTAGGTCACTGTGTGTCTTAACAAACAAAAGGCATTCCTCTGAAACTGGTCAGATTCAGGGACTGGACTGGAAATGAAAGAACTATTTCTCAAGATCTGTTCCTCAAGACCAGATTAAAATACAAGAAAGTGAGGATCTTTGGTTTCAAAATACGATGAAATTAAAAACATTTGCATAGTAATGTATAGTAATTACAGTTAAACTAAAAGCAAGAATTGTGTAGTTTTTCCAGTGAAAGCAATATATACATTGAAATCAAGTCAGTTTAAAGCCCACTTTATTTTATTCTATTATCTTTATAAACTAATATCTTTTCAGTTAATGTTGATTAAAACTATTAAATATCTTCCACAGTTCTAAGCAGCTGTTTTGTTTCTTTCAGGTTATTCCGGCTTCTCAGGTGTTACTGCCTGTACTACCCCAAACAAGTGTGGTGGTAAACATCCCATTTCATTTCCTTTTTGCACCAAAATGTGATCCAAAGCAAAATATGAAGAAATAAGGGGTGGCTCAAGACTTTTGTACAGTACTGTGTGACCATGTCTGTACCCTAAAATCTAAAGTCACACTAAATTTAATTTCAAGGTGAATATTTTATTTTGTAAAGTGCAATTTTAGATCCACAGTCACATTGCAAGATGTTTTATTCATGTGGAAAAAGTTTTTTTCATGTAACATCATTGATGGATATCATGTTAGTTATGTACATTGCTATTAGTGCTGGTCCACTTTTGTTGCGCCAGTAAAATCTACATTTAGTAATTGGAAGTTTTATCAATTTTTAAGCCACAAATACCATGATTTGTAGCCTAAGTACAGTGAATCAGTGAATGTCTTTAAGAAGATAATTGTTTTTAAAAATCAAGAAAATACAGCTGGTTTATATTAAATGTATGATCTGTACTTTTGTGAGGAGGACGCATTGGTCTACGCATAGGGGAGCTGGGTTTGGGTGGGGGCGGTGTTGTGTTGGGTGGGTGGGTGTTTGTGTAGGGGCTGGTGGCAGGGTTGGGGCGAGGGCGAGGTTTGGGATAGGGGCGGGGTTTGCACTGATGATTCACTTCACCTGCATGCGGTGAGTTGGAGGCAAACCCGAAGTGGATTTCCAGTGGTGTGTGTATTCTTCTATCGATTAAGTGGAATGGATTCTTTCGCAAAAGATTCAAGATTCTAGATTCAACAGCACTGGGTGAACTAATATTTTATGTTAAATGTGGGGGGGTTCAAACGAATAATTATGAAATCTCCTTCAGATTGGATGGCAGTAACGCTCATGCGTTATATGTTATATGTTCTAAACAGCTTACAAAAGCTGTATTTGACAAAGAGGTCACAGACTGCTACATCAACATACAGCTGACTATTAATTAGCGGTGGGCTGTTATCGGCATTAATGTGCGTTATTAAAAAAATATCGCCGTTAATCTATTCACAAAGTTGGGTTGGGTGCTGGGTCTATAACACGCAAGCGATGATGACTTTCACCTTGATATTTTTTTCACCTTGATATCTATTAGTAAGGTGCGTATCTACTCTCAGTGATATGTTTCACGAGGGGCCAGGTAAACCGGCCCCTGTGATTTACCTCTGTGCATGAACCAGGCTGGAACACAAGCATCCATGCTATGGGTTTTATTAAACTAAACAAAACAGGAAACAGAAACCAGGCCACTAGGAACATGAACATGACTACAGATACAGACTAGGAAAAAACAGGTTTAAATGAGGCGCATAAGGCGCGTGAGGCGATTGACAGACCAAGGGGGAAAACACAGAACTGAACTAAATA